>JANFOE010000818.1:0-240864 GCA_025667525.1 Glebionis coronaria
ATGCCGTTTCCCAAGCTTCTATTTGCTCGTTCCACAAGGCCATTTGTCTACGGATGCTTAACAGACGCGAAGCACCGTTTGATATTCAATGATGCGCACCAGTCCTTGAATGGGTTATCTGCGAACTGTTTACCGTTGTCCGAGATGATTTCCCCTGGTAGGCCAAGCCAAAACGGCACACAATATGCTCCCACACAAACTTTTTAACTTGTTTGCCTGTAATGGATTTGACTGCCTTGGCCTCTATCCATCGTGTGAAATAGTCCATCGCGACAATCAAGAACTTAACTCCCCCGGCGGCTACAGGAAATGGTCCTGCGATGTTGATTCCCTACTTATAGAATGGCCATGGAGATGTAATAGGTGTAAGCTCCTGCTCGGATGTCGCGGCACTGGTCTATGCACTTGGCAATCACTACACTTGCGAATCATGTCGCGTGCGTCCCTGTGCATGGTAGGCCAATAATATCCTGTTCGTAAGGCTCGAGCTACCACGGATCGTGGACCTGCGTGCATGCTGCATAACCCTTCATGTATTTCACTGATTACATAAGTGGTCTGACGTGGTCGAACACACCGCAACCATGGCTGCAAGAAAGAGCGCTTATAAAGGATACCTTCTCGAAGTTCGAAGTGCTGCAACTTCCTTCTGATGCGCCGCGCCGCTTTTTCATCGTCCGGAAGGGTTTCACTAGTCAAATAGTTGATGATTGGGGTCATCCATGTAGGTCCATCCTCCTCAACTATAGTAGCAACTACCCCTTCTGTTATGGACTTCTCCTTGAGTATTTCCACCAAGACATGCTTAGACAAGTGGGCGAAGCTCGTGGATGCGATCTTGCTAAGAGCGTCCGCCTTCTTGTTCTCACCTCTTGGCACCTGCTTGATGGAAAACTTGCTGAAAGCCACGATGAGTGACTTGACTTTCTCCAAGTACCGGACCATGTTATCCTCCTTGGCCACATATCCACCTAGAATGTGGTTCGCGACAAGCCGTGAGTCCACGTAGGCCTCAAGGTTGCGGACTCCCATTCTAGCGGCGATTTTTAAACCCGCAATTATTGCCTCATATTCCGCTTCGTTGTTGGTGGCTGTGAACTCAAAACGGAGGGCGTACGTAAACTCCATTCCTTCCGTATTTGTGAGGATGAGACCAGCTCCTGACCCATCCGTACACGAAGATCCGTCCGTAAATAACACCCATGGTTCTGTTGGAGTCTCGTCTTGTTTTATGATTGGTCCTTCCTCATCCGGCTTCTCTATCAAGAAATCTGCCAAGATCTGGCCTTTAACAGCCGTCCTTGGCCTATAAGATATATTATGCTCCCCCAATAGAATACTCCATTTTTGTAGCCTTCCTGCTACATCCGGTCTAGAGATGACTTGCTTTATTGGTTGGTCAGTAATGACTACGATTGGGTGCGCCTGAAAGTATCGGCGCAACCGCTTTGTAGCAAACACTAGTGCCAAAACCAACTTTTCCATAGAGGAGTAATTCAACTCCGGCCCTTGTAGTGGTCTACTTATGAAGTAGACCGGAGTTTGTACCGTATCCCTATCCGTCATGAGTACCGCACTTATTGCTCCATGAGTGGCTAAGAGATACATAATGAGTTCCTCCTTTGGCCGGGGAGCTACTAGCATAGGGAGAGATGCGAGGTGCTGCTTGAGTTGGCCAAAAGCTTCCTCGGCTTCCTTTGTCTACCGGAAGTCTCCCTTCCTAATGTACTTCTTGAGCGTCTTAAATAGGGGTAATGACTTCTTTGTGGATTTGGATAGGAACCTATTTAGCCCGGCCAGCTTCCCATTTAAGGATTGCACCTCCTTCCGTGTCTGAGGGGATGGCAGCTGTATTACTGCGTCCGTCTTCTCTAGGCAAGGTTTGATGCCATTTGAATCAATCGTATATCCAAGGAACATTCCCTCTGTTGCCTCAAACGTGCATTTCTTTGGGTTTAGCTTCATATTAATCCTCCTCAGTGTGTCGAATGTCTCTTGGACATCCCGGAGAAGTGCATCCTCCGTATGACTTTTTATGACTAAGTCATCCACATAGACTTCCAGGTTGCAGCCTATCTGTGAGTCAAAGGCTTTGTCCACAAGTTGCTGGTATGTAGCACCGGCGTTCTTTTAGTCCAAACGGCATTTTCGTATAACAATATACGCCCTGACTAGTATGGAACGCCGTCTTTTCCGCGTCTTCCTCCGCCATATGGATCTGGTGGTATCCTTTATATGCGTCTAGGAAGCACTTAAAGGGATATCCACATAGGGATTCCAACTTCCAGTCAATCTCCGGTAATGGGTAACAATCCTGTGGACAGGCTTTGTTCAGATCCATGAAATCCACACACATGCGCCAACTTCCGTCATGTTTTTTTGACTATGACCGGATTGGATAACCACTCGTGGTAGTATACCTCGCGCATGATACCTGCGTCCACTAGTTTCCGTACTTCCTCCAATATCACTCGACTGCGCTCCGGCGCCTGGCCGCGCTTCTTTTGCTTGACGGGTTGGTACCCCCTGGCGGATTTGGAGCTTATGTTCTGCTATCGCGCGTGGTACGCTTGTCATATGCTTTGGCTCCCATGCGAATATATCTAGATTTGCACTTAAAAGAGAGCACATGGCCCTTTTGCCGCTATCCGAGAGCGCCCCCCCTATGGATATCTCCTGTTCCGGATAGTCAGGATGGATTGCCACCTTCCAATTGGGAGGTGGCGATCCATCCTTGGGTGGAACAGGTGGAGCCGGTGTTGTCACTGTATGACACTCGGATGATGGTAAGATTGTGCTGTAAATGGTGACGATTCCTCCCTCAACAGGGAACTTGATCATTCTGTGTGTCGTGGAAGGTACCGCCCGTATAGCCAGAATACCTGGTCTTCCTATGATCCCATTGTACGGAGAATGTGAGCGTATCACCATGAAGTTCATCCACGCAGTAGTGGAGTGTTCCTCATTCCCAATGGTTACAAGCAGACGCAGTTGCCCTATCGGCCAGATGGTGTCTCCACTAAAGCCAGTGAGCGGCGCCGTGGTCGGTACTAATTGGCTTCTTATTTCTGGCCGTAACTGCACAAAACAGTGTTCATAAAGTACTTCTGCTTATGACCCTCCATCCACATACATGCGACGAACATTGTGTGTTCCAATGCTTATCTCAATAGTGAGAGGCGCATCAATCGCATCGCTTGTTGTGACGGGAGGGAATGAGATTTCCCTGCCGCGTGAAAATTTTTGGCCAATTTTCTGCCTCGTGCGGCGCTGTCTGGATTGGATCATGTATATGGTCGAAGGTTTGTCCTTTTGGGGATCATTCTTGTCATACTTCTTGATGTCTTTTCCATCTTTCCAATCCTTAACCAAATGCTTGAGTTTGCCTGATTTGATCAGTGACTCAATGTGCTTCTTGAGCTGGATACACTCCTCCGTGCCATGGCCCTTGTCATTATGGAACTCGCAGAAGCGATTTCCTTGCCGACGGTCTGGTGGAGTTGTCATTGGGGGAGGCCTCGGAAAATTTTCCCCCTCCGTCAGCAAGATCTCCTGGTAGGACATCTTTAGGGGGGTAAACTTATCGTCCGGTCGTCCTCCTTTGTTTTGGCTCTTATAGTCTGAGCCCCTACTATTGTTTTGATTGCTTTGACTGCCCGATTGCCTCCTGGACTGGTCGTTTGATCGGTAGCCGTTTCCTTTTGAAGAGTAAGCCGCGGCAACCGCCGTTTCTCCTTCTATGAAGTTTCTGACCCTTTCCATGAGATCATCATATCTATCCGGACGCTTGTCATTGAGACGCCTGATTAATTCCCTGTCTGTTATGGCGTGCATGTAGTCGGAGATTTTTAGGAGTTCGGGCATTGTCTTTGTGCGTGTGCACTCGTCGTTGAAGCATTCAGTGAAGGCTTCTGCGTATCAAATATTTTGAGGTGATCATCCGGATCACCAGTCCCATCATAGGTCTTGACACACGTCGGCATGCGACGTTTTGTGTCCTCGGAGTAGTTCCGTATACGGAGAGTAAAAGAATCTTCCCTGGGATCCGCCAATGGACGGGTGAGCCTAGGGTCATCCCATGGGTCACACCACGGACGGGAAAGATCCTCCGCTTCTGCCTCTCGATAATAAGGGCCACCATAATATTCATCATTGTTTGGTGGTGGTGGAGGGGTACGCCTAGGTCAGCGACGCTTGGGCGGATGGTCATCGAGTCCTCTCCTGATGGATCTAGAGACGGGGGTGGTACCCCATCCCTTGGGTGAGGACCACTCTTTTGAGAAGAGCCAGGAGACTTCTTCCCAGTATCCATCCTATCCCACACACTTATGCGCCGAGCGACTCTGGTCAGCTCTCGGTCTGGTCGCTCGGGTGAACCGTCGGATTTCTCTCCCCCTTCACGAGACTGCGTTAGTTCCCGTATGAGGCGATCTCCTATGCGCTCGAACATATTCCTAGGTTGAGGAGTTTCCTCGAAGATGCTCTACTCCTGAGGCCAGGTTTTCCTTTTCCTCTGATTTTGGGAAGAGGTGATTGGTCCGGTATTGCCAAAGTTGAGTCTAGATTGGAGGTTTCTCCCTAGATTCAACCTTGATGCAATCCCTGGGACGATCCTATCAAAGTTCTGCGTGAGAACTCGAGTGAGATCCTCCTCGCTGAGTGGTTGGACTTCTACTTCCTCCTCAATCGCTGGTCTGCGCGGCTCCTTGTTAGGGGGATTGGGTGCACTCCCTGGATCAGGGTTGTCCAGGGTTGAAGTAGGTGGGGGAGTTATGGAGATCGTGCTTGTCACCCCCATGGACTGAAAACCACCACGGTTACTAGGTCCGCCCGCTGGGCGGCTAGGGGATTGATTGGGGATGAGTATCCTTTCCCCTTGGGACTTCCGATTTCTAGGATTTATGTTCCTGGGATTAGCTTGCGGATGCCCTTCGTCTTTGAGAGTTCAAGATGAGATTTTGCTCTAGCTTAGTGTAATGGGTCCCATGGATGGCGCCAACTTGTTGATGCAAAAGTTGGGTGATCCTTGCTAGACCCGAATTAGGCTTAATTCGGGTTGGTTGGGCTCCGGCTCCTGCACCAAGTGAACTGTATGGTTGGGATCCTGCACCCTAAACAACACGCGTTAGACTTATCGTGGGAATGTTTCCCACGATTAGACTCCGGCGTGAGAGTAAGTATCGGTTTAGGGTTTATGAGGTTGAGTGAGTTGAGAGTATAGAACGTAATACCTTTGTGGAACCCTTGGGGGTTCCTTTTATAGGCAGTGAAACCCTAATGGGCTGTCACTGATGCTTCGGCCCCAAGGAAAGGATAAGCACCAGAATTAGATTGATTGTTATCTTCTAATTATGGTGAGTGAATATCCTCTTCTTTGGAGTGAATCATATTCAGAGATAGAATATGATTCTGTCTAACCCTGTACCGGTCATGCCGGGCCGTGGGACGCACACATGTGTGCGGTTACTATTCATCCAAGCCCATAAGCTCAAATGACATTATTCCCACCCATCCGTGATGGGCCGGATACGGGTAGTACCCGTGGGCCGGGTTCATGACCCGGCTGGGGACTATACGTCATCAGAAAAGGTGTTCGATCCCGGTATTGCAATTTTTAGGCCATCTCAGTATCCATTTGATGAAATAAAAGGAAAGACTTTTGGAAACCATGGAAATAGGCTTGCAACTCTTCACCCTTACTACCACCGTGCTCCATCTTTGCTTAAGGGAACCTTGCCTATTATTCTTTGGCTTGCCTTGTTCGCCTTAAGCTTGTGCTATTTGATGGACGAAAACCATGTATTTGATCCCGGTGGATGTCTTTCAAGCTTCTTCCTATGCTAATCAAGGTCGAGTCAGGCTCACGACTCGGTTAACAAAAATAAGCGCTTCTCGGGAGGCAACCCGTAATATCTATCCTTTTATTCCGTTTTTATAATAAGTGTAGGGGAGACCCTAGTATGTGTTTGTTGTTTTCTTTCTTATCATGTGCAGGGATTCGAGCTTTCAAAGATACATTCTTGATTACTTTTGACGACCCGTGATTCCGTGTACCCGTCTTCCCGGTTCTATCCTAAACTCTTTTGATTCTCTATTTTATATTTTTCAATATTAAAATAGGAATCACTTTAGTTAAATCTTCCTTAGCAAGATTTAAACAAAGTGTACAATGTCCTAAGTGTAGGGGAGTTTACTGCCACATGCTTAAACATTGAGGACAATGTTTATATTAAGTGTAAGGGGACTTCTATCGAAGTTATGTGGGCTTTTCCTTGTATTTGTCCTCATTTTAACCGGAAAATTTATTTTTTGACATTTTTCAAAATTTTTGATCTATTTTAGCCTAGTTGTATTTACCTTTGTTATTGTTATTTTCTTTCTTTGCTAGAATAAATTTTAATAAAGTGGTTTTAATTTTTCAACGTCATGAATTTTTTGACTCAACCCGAGTTTACTTATCCAAGTTTACTCTAGCTAGTATCCTTAACGTTTTTAAGTCAAGTTTTGCTAGGCTTTTATATAGGGAACTTTAAAACGCGAAAGTCTTAACTCTTACGGGTTAAGAAAAAGAACTTTTCGCAAGTTCCTATAATTGATCCTATAAAGTCGTTTATCAAGGGAACTTTAAAACGTGAATTCTAAACTTGAAAAAGTCTAAGAGTTTGCAAGATCCTATAAATGACTTGAAAACCCAAAACTTTGATTTAATAGGCTAAGCATCCACGAGTCTCATTCCTTGAGATTTTAAATTGTGGAGAACGAGAGATGATAGAGTCAATTATAAGTTTGATATCCTTTCATGAATTTATGTGAGTTGATTATAAGCTTATTCTCCCATCGCTTGTTAATAAATATAATTGCAATAAGTAAGGTTGTACGATTTGAAAAGTTACTTAGCTTCTAGCCCAAGATCGTTTAAAAGTTGCTCGGTATTAATTAGAGTTCATAGCCAAGGCATAACTTATTGAAGCGGGATGCGAAGATTGGCGAGTCCGAAAAGGCCCTAACAAGGCATGAGGGCTACATTTTGTTGCTAAAGATCCCAAGTGATGTGAAGAATCATTTATCAAAAATCAATATGAAGGATCGAGACACACGACGAAAAGCAAATACTCCCCTAAAGTTCATGGAGAAGTCTATCTAAAAAGACCCTAACAAGGTATGAGGATAAATAGATCCAATTCCTAAAAGGAGGCGGATCATTGTATATCAAAATACCAAATAAAGATTGGAGAAAAATGAAGAATTCATGGTCCAAATATGAAGAATCTCTCAAAACGTTCAAGGGAAGAAATTCCTATTATGAAGAGAAGACCATTATTTCATGAACGTCTCTCAACATTTGAAGTATGAAGTCAATGCCAAATATCGGTTCGAGAAAGGTCTCAAATCGTGAAGCGAGTTATGCCAAGATATGAACTTTATGAGGTCCCGAGAAGCAGTTTTAAAAGATTTTGTCCTTTAGCTAACTATTGATTAAATCGTCCTACTTTATTTTCAGCCTAAATAACTATCGAAATAAATCAACAATGCATCCTCGTGATCATTCAAGACAACAATAAAATATAAGAGATACACCTAGGAATAAGGGAGTCTAAGTAAATAATTAGCCCACATGAGTTTGTGATAGTTTGCTAACTTATAATAACAATGATCTCGTTTTTAAGCTTGATATGGGGAACGTGAAAATTGAGGGTGATAATCATTCATGACATTCCAAAACCCTAAGGTAAGTTTTTGATCTTTTTACTTGTTTTCTTCCTTTAAATATTTTGTCTCTTTAATAAAGGCCAATGTGGATTAATTGTGATGGAAAATGTAAATCTTGCTTTGTAATTAATGCATTGCATGAGGACATTGCAATGGTCAAGTGTAGGGGATTTAATAAGTGTGAAAACACTTATCCTTTTACCACTTAATTATAATAGTAACCAAGCCAAAACGTGTATTTTATGTCGTAAATGTCAGAATTATGCGTGGTTTGTGTTTTTGTTGTGATTTAGGATCAAAATGTGAAAAGGGAAGAAAACATGGGCTTTCACGGGCTTTTATCGAAGAAAACGACAAAAGACGAAGTCAAAAGATCAAGAGTGCAAAAAGAACGGAAGTCCAAGGCCTATTCTGAAGATTTATCGAAGAAAATTCTAAAGACGGAAGTTTAATAAAGCCGAAGAACTCAAGTCTAATTTATGAAGAAATTACAAGACGAGTTTAATTAATCCCGAGACAAAGTCGATAAAGTCGAAGAACTTAGAAGACGAAAAGACGAGAAAGAAAGAAAGAAGGAAGCTTCCAACACATGCTTACCTCCCTAATCACTATAAATACCCTCCTAATATCACATTAGGAGGTGTTGGCTATTTGACACATAGTTCTTCCACCTTTAATTACTTGCACTTTACTTAATTGTTATTTAATTTTCTTGTCTTGCACCTTAATTTCTTGCCTTTAATTTCAAGTAAGTTTTGTTGAATCTTTTCTTTTAATCAAGTTCTTATTTTTAATCTCTCATTCTACCTTTCTTGTTTTGCTTAATCTTTATGTTTATGTGCTTATTGGCATGCTTATTTGATTAAGTGTTATGTTTTTTATGCTTTTGATTGTCTTGGATTATTGATTTTTATAGCTTATTTGTGTTTATCTTAAATTTACTTAAGTTTTATAAAAGTGATTTTTGTTAAAAAGTCGTTTTTAATTATTCTATCATTTAATGTTTTCAAAAGTCTTTAAATTTTAGCTTATTAGTTTTTCTTATACGTGTTTTGATTAGGTTTTTAGGCGTGTGCTTATTTGATTAATAGCTTATTTATTTTGCTTATTTTGCCTTTATCCTACGGTATTCCGATTACCCAAATCGGAAAAGGGTTTCCATCATTCCGATCACTCCTAATCAGAAAAGGGTTTATGTTATTCCGATTAGGATTCCTTTTTGGATTCCAACAGAAGTACTCTTGTGACATTCCGATAGGTGTTGGTTTCTCATATTCTGACGAGGGATTCTGATTATGTGTATTCCGACGGGTATGTTTTTGGAGATTCCGATAAGGGATTCCGATCACTTTCCGACAAGAACTCATTCCAATCACGATTCCGATAAGGGGAGGTAAGCCTATATTCCGATAAGGGATTCCGATCGTATTCCGAAGGATCATTCCGACGGGATTCCGATTAGGGGTATTCCGACAGGTTTGTTTTTATTATTTTGTTTTAGTTTATTTTTAAGTTTACATTGTTTTAAGTTTCAACATTTTCACGCTTCCCGAAATCTCTGTTTTTACCAAGTGTTTTTCTAGTAATTTTTAGTTTAATTTTTAAAGCTTTTATTTTATTAAATTGTCAATTTTACTTTCATTTTAATTAACTTGTCAAATAAACTTTTCGTCGCGCTTTAATTTTACGTCATTTAATTACCCGTCATTTAATTTTAAAGTCTTAATTTTGCACCATTTACGTTTTGATTCGTTTTAGTTTTAATTACCGCCATTTACTTTAACGTTTTGCACATTTACTTTACTACAACGACAAATCTATTGTTTCCACCAAAAGACGATTGAGTCTCACTTAAGCCAGTAGTCAATTCGAAAAGATCGGACGATAACTTTTTAACCTAGCAAAAACATACTTTCACCTTCACAACTCTAACCATCTTCTCTGTCTCATGTTCAGTTCACGTTGAGTGAAGATGTACTTCATGCTCTTGTGATCTGTGATGATATCACATGATTCTCCATACAAGTAGTGCCTCCATATCTTCAATGCAAACACGACTGCTGCAAGTTCCAAGTCATGCGTAGGGTAATTTTCCTCATAAGGCTTAAGCTGTCGTGAAGCGTATGCAATCACTTTCCCATGTTCCATGAGAACACAACCAAGTCCCTTCCCTAAAGCATCACTATAGATTTGAAATCCACCTGTACCAGATGGGAGAGTAGGAATCAGTGCAGATACTAACTTCTGCTTTAGGTCTTCAAAGCTCTTCTCTCTTTCATCAGTCCAGACGAATTTCTCCCCTTTCTGCATCAGTTTGGTCAATGGCAGTGCTAAACGGGAAAAGTTGTCTACGAACCTACAGTAGTAACCAGGTAAGCCTAAGAAACTGCAGACTTCAGTCGTTGATGTTGGTCTTGGCCACTTGGTAATAGCCTCAACCTTTGCTGGATCCATGGTAATTCCTTCTGCTGATACAATGTGGCCTAGGAACGCCACCTTGTCTAACAAGAATTCACACTTGGAGAATTTAGCATACAGATGCTTCTGGCGAAGTAACTGTAGTACTGTACGAAGATGGTCTTCGTGTTCCTCCTTAGACTTAGAGAAAACCAGGATGTCGTCAATGAAGACAATGATGAACTTGTCCCGGAACTCATGGAAGATACAGTTCATCAGATCCATAAAAACAGCTGGAGCATTGGTAAGTCCAAAAGGCATGACTACAAACTCGTAGTGCCCATAACGTGTACGGAAAGCAGTCTTGGCGATGTCCTGCTCTTTAACCCGTAACTGATGATAGCCCGACCTCATATCAATCTTGGAGAAATGTTTGGCCCCTTGGAGTTGGTCACACAAGTCATCAATGCGTGGCAGCGGATATCTATTCCTGATGGTGATCTTGTTAAGCTCACGATAATCTATGCACAGACGCATGCTGCCATCCTTCTTCTTTACGAACAGAATAAGTGCGCCCCATGGAGAAGCACTAGGTCGAATGAAACTGCGTTCTAACAGTTTATGTAGTTGTTCCTTTAACTCCTTCATCTCTATGGGAGCCATGCGATAAGGAGCCTTAGAAATTGGTTCAACTCTTGGGATGAGCTCAATATTAAACTCCACTTCACGAGCATGTGGTATGCCCAGAAGTTCTTCTGGAAATACGTTTGGGAATTCTAACACGATCGGCTGATTCTGGATAGATGGAGATTCAGCCTCCAAATCATGAACAGTAGCAAGATATCCCTCACAACCATGTGAGTAGTGCACGTGCTTGTAAGGTCAAAATTATTTGTACAGACCTTCCCGGTACGAACCCATTGTGAATGTACTCTGGTGCATTTACATCACCGAAGATGACCCGATATGTATGGCAGTCAATGGTGGCGTGATGTTTGGATAGCCAGTCCATGCCTAATATCATGTCAAAATCGCACATATCCAAACGAAGTGCGTAAACCGGACGAATCTTGTCGTCAAACTCTAGGGGAAGGCTCTTGTACCCATGTGTTATGCGTAAAGAGTCTCTTAAAGGCGTGGAAATGTTTAAAACATTCTCTAAAGGCATAGGGGAAATCCTAACATTCTTGGCATAAGCAGTAGAAATAACCGAGTGAGTAGCACCCGTGTCAAATAAAACACATGCAACTTGACCATACATATACAAGATTCCAGTGATGGTACCTGTAGACTTGTTAGCCTGATCGCGAGAAGTCGTGTACAATCGTCCACTAGTAGGAGGTGGCTTGGAATCAACATGTCTAGATGTTCCCTCCATCCCGCCCTTGCGGCAGTCCTTCATGCAATGACCAGTAAGGCCACAATTAAAGCAAGTGTCGCTGTCGCGGCGACATGGCCCTGGGTGCCTACGGTTGCAGGTCGTGCCGAGAGGGTGAGTATACCCTCCAGCAGGTGCCCGTGCTGGCTGGGAGCCAGTGAGAGCTGGACGGTTAGGCTGTGAACCTCTTTGGTTCTGCTTCCTCCCGTTACAATGATTCCTGCTGTTGTTGGAGTCTCTAGCAATGTTACGGTAATTATCATTACCGCTATGCCTATCCGTAGCAGAACGGTCTTGAGTCTGACCGTTACCCTTGGGTTGAGTAGGCTGTTGCTGAGTAGCCTGCTGAGACCGGTCCCCATTCTTCTGCCTCTTCTCGGGTCTCTCTGCTTCCCCGAACTCCTCTCTCTCCTACAACATCTCCAATTTACGTGCTGCATCGGGAACTTGTGCCACCGTGTTGAAGGTAGCAAACACCAATTTATTAGCGTCTGATGTACGTAGAGCCCAACGAAAATGGCATGCCTGCTCTTCAGCAGTACTTGCTGCTGCGCTAAGAGTACCCGCTAAAAGAAGAAAGTACTGCCTGAACTCGTTGCTGTTCTCCTCGTCAGCCTATCCCTCATCGCCATTGGGACGATTTGTGGTGGTGGAGGATTGTGGTTGTCTTGAGGAAGGATGTCTTGCAAAGCTGCATTGGCAGTTGCACCCATCCCTTGAGCATTTCGTGTGTTCACCATCTGACAGTATAAAACAAAATACATGATTAAACTGATCAAAACATAAAATATATACATGAAAAAAATTTTATGCCAATAAATCATGAGAAAAATTCTATGCAGGAAAAATAGTGCATGAATGCATGATGCAGTTTTATGAAAACTTTTATATGCGCGAGAGTGAACGCCTATGGTCAGTTCACCCAAAACAAAAGACATGGCGAGGGGACGCCAATGGGTCGGTCCTAAAGTTAAAAGTTTCGATAAAAGCACATGCGACTAAATAGGGTTAGTCCTGTACCAACCATTACTTAATCATAAACCTGCGACAATGACATATAACATGAATGCATGAAAACAATGAATGCATGAAAACCGACTGTCAGTTCTAGGAAAACCATATTAACTACCCACTAATCACAGGTCGTGTTTTGAGAGCCTACAGGTCGAAGCCTTGGCTCTGATACCATAGTTGTAACACCTCATTTTGGTAAATTGAATGTCACGCGTGATTATGGCTTGTCATCAAAGCATACAAGGAAAATGTCTTAAACATTACATGACCATAAAAGGAAATACCGGAAACAAACACTGGTACCCCCAAAGTATAAGCTCGTCACACACAAACATAAGTACTGTAAAGGAAAAGGACTAAACAATGACCATATAAATAAGTAGCAAAATGTATGATGAAATGCATAAAGTAGAGAAGGCTAGATAACTTCCAATCCATATGCACGTACGCTTAAAGTCTACGAGCGCCCTTGAGTACCTGCCGTTTGGGAACATGAAAGGAAAACTACTGAGCATAATGCTCAGTGCACGGATATACAAGTATAGCATAGAATAGCATAAGCACATAAGACTAATAGGAACAAAATATCATAAGTTCTAAGTAATCTGGATTCATGTTCATAAAACAGGTTTTATAGTTTAAAAAGACTTATGTTTCTATGAAAATCTGTTTAATTAGCCAAATCGCACATATAGGTCATGAGGTTCCATCGTGCATGAATACTTGGAGGGGAGACCTCGTCATGCAATTAGAGGGGTTGCCTCTAATTAAATAGTCTAGGTAGGAGGGAACAGCTCCTAGTGAAGGATGGAAGGCACACATCGCATTCACTCTGATAATACTGATAAAAATGTAACTAGGATGCACCCATACGCCCCACATGATAATATAATATAATGGCCAAAACTGAAAAGGTACGCCACGAGCAATCACTTCGCCGTGGGGAAGTCATAACACTGGTGCCTCCAGTGTTATGGTTATGGTACCTCCATAACTAGGTGACACTGGTCATGCATGTATATGGCTTAGGCTCTTATTCTAACATAAGTAATCAAACATATAAAACAAATGCTAGGAAAAAAGTTGGCTGCAAACGGGGAATCCTAATAAGGAAAAAATGTCCATACTGAAAGGACGGGATATTCGTACCTTATGTCCAGTGAACGAAGAAGACGAACGGAAGAGAGTCCTACTTCGATCTCACTAATGCTACATAAATAGTATATGCGTATAAGTATTCTGATTACTGAGTACGTAAATGGATTTATCTCGGGTCTTAGCTTGTTTTATATGTTCATGTCTTGTTTTACTGATTTTAACGTTATGTTGTGTTTATCATGTATTATACGTATTCTGATTAAGTATTACTTGTATTTCTTGTATTATTATACTTGTTGTGTAATAATAAGTAACTTTCTAAAAATAGCAGGTTTCCTAAAATAGAAAGTTTCCAAAAATAGAAAGTTTTCAAAAGTAGAAAGTTTCTAAAAATAGAAAGTTTCCAAAAATAGTTAACTTTTAAAAATAGATCAGTTTCTAAAAATAGAATGTTTCTAAATATAGTAAGTTTCCTGAATTAAAAAGTTTCCATGTTTATAATTAAGCTGGATTAAATATCATAAGTCATGTAGTATGGTATAGTTTATTACTCATAACATGTTAATTAAATAAACTATAGGTTAAATGATTTAATTGAATATATGCATGATTTAATTAAATTAAAGTGTATAAAAATACTTAGGTTAAAACATGTATTAATATTGTATTAATAATAACCTAAGTCATGTTTATTAATTAATTATATTCCATGTTCTTAATAACTAATTAATACTATAGTCTAAATTAAATAATTAAATACTTAGGTTAAAACATGTATTATTTTCTAAATAATAATTAACCTAAGTTCATAATTTAATTAAATTGATTATATGTCATGTTAAATTAATTTAATTAACTTGTAACATTTTATATCTTGTAAAATAAGTACTTGTACCATTTTAGTCATGAACCGGATCAATGTAATTAATTTAGACATGTCGTGAACCGGACCTGGAACCCCTTGAACCGGCCCAAACCAAACATCCCTTAACAGTGACAAACCGGCTTGGCCGGTTGCCGCCGTTTTTGTCATAACTGCCACCGACTGCTTCCGATGGTCTTGCTTCTCTCGGCTAGCCGTTGTCAGCAGTGGCGTTCCCACCGGCTGTGTGCCGGTGGCCCCCTGCTGCGCTGCTGCGTTCCCCCTGCTTGACCCCAAGCTGCCACCGACTGTGTGCCGGAGGTGGGCTGTTGCTGCCGATACCCAACCAAAACCACAAGGACACCCCGACGCATGTCGGGGTCCCTTGTCACTGCTGTCGACCGAACCAAACACCACCGAGATCGTAGATCTCAGTTGGTGGCGTGACAAAGAACACGCCGAGAGCCTAGGGCTCTCGGTTTGTGTTTTGGCCGAGAAAAACAAACCCGAGCAACCCTTAATTTTTACCCCCATGATCATGGGACATGTTTTTAAGCCATGTTTTAATTATTTAATGTTTATGTGCTATTTAATTAAATAAAAGAAAAAAAGGGTTTACGGATTACCGAATGCCTGAAAAGATTAAAGAAGAATAACACGAACACGATCTTGAATTGATTTGCGAAAAGCAAATCAAACACCTCTTGGCGTTGTGTTGCCGCCGGCCAAAGAGAGAGAAAAGAGAAAGGTAGGGTTTTTAATTTCTTGAAAATTCTCTGTGAATGAAAAGGTTTAATCCTTTTTGTTTATTACTTAAAAATCATATGGGCTTGGCCCGTTTCTCTCTTTGGTGCCGCGGCTACTATGGCCCACAAGGGAAAACCCAGAGTTTTCCCATGTTCTAATTTTACGTGCTCGTGTGTTCGTATTCTCGTGTTTTAATAGTTCATGTTATATTTAATACTTGTACATAACGATATAAATCGGATAATATTAATTAAGTACGTAATTATATGTTCGTGATTTTTACGTTTATGATTTCATGTTCGTGATTATAATTATTATTGTTAATAATTATCGTGTACTAACACGTACTTAATACTTGTCGTAATAATAATACGTACATAACTTCTGTAATTACTAATCGTGACACGTGTGTATGCTATAAAAGGAAAGTTTTAATATTTACGTACGTTACTAAGTGTACTGTTCATGGTAAAAGCATGCGAGTTTTACATTACCTGTTTTAAACTCACATATCCATTGGAACTACTACACCAATGGTACGGGAACTAACACTGTCGACATAGCATTTAGGCACACCGGATCAACAACATATCAACGGGTGGCATGGGCCTTAAACATTGATGGCAAGGGTATGATTGGTGCTCAAGCACTTGTTGCTATAACTAGCTCAGATGGGTCGGTTCAAGCATATACTTCTGCCATAACTAGTTATGGTACACGGTTACAACCAAGTTCTTTGACTTTTGAAGTGCCACTGATTAGAGCTGAGAGAGTTGATGGCGATGTGGTTATATATGCAACGTTAGTTTTTCCAAGTGGTAAGACGACATTTAATCAACTGTGGCAAGTAGGTCTGGTTTTTAATGGACATCTAGGTATGCATAAGATAGGTTCGAATAATACAAATGCAGTCGGGGAAGTTGATTTCACTACAGGTCAGATAAGTGCTGATAGTGGTAATGCTGGTGATTCACGGTTGCACCTGAAGAATGTAAGTATCTAATTTTCTTGTTTGTTTTCTTAGATGCATCTTTTTATCAAAGGGTTAATGATGGTCGAATGAAATATCATTCGTACCATGATAGTTTAGAGATATAACAATATATAGGATATTTGATGTTTGCAAATAGCTGATTATCAAAATGGTTATTTGCAAATACTCTCTAAGTAACTAGTAATCGGAAATCAGTTTTCTTGCAGCTAGATTTATCATGGTGTTTGGGATTGATTGTGCACGGTTTGCCTAAGCACTAGAACAGATTATTGGTATATTATAAATCGTAATTGCAAACCACACCCTTAAGCAAACCAAGGACCCTTTGTTATATGATTTTTTTCTTAATATTAACGTTGAACAATTATTTGACAGACTCATGGAGTACTAAACGTGGTTAGTTAGGGAGTAACGATGCCTATAGGAGCTATTATAGCAAGGTACTTAAGGGCTTTTAATATAGGTAATCGGTTATGGTTCTACATCCATTATAGTTGCCAAGGAGTAGCCGTTCCCGTTGATGTAGGTGGATTTGCCACCAGATTCATACTTGGTAGGCACTCAACAAGAATCACATACACATCTTACCGAGGCATTGGATTCACCCTCTTTATACTTGGAATAATTCAGGTACACTATATGTTTTGTTTCATACATTTGCTTACAATCAACAGAAAGCCAACAAATATAGCCCACAATTTACACTAACACTGGTTGTAATTTTTGTAGGCCACTGCTATGTGTTTGAGACGAAAGCCAGACAGAAAATGCAAAATTTACTAGAACATATATCACCGTGGGTGGGGACGCTTATCTTGAGCATTATTCAGGTTTATAGCGGACTTGATATCTTGGACCCTGAAAAGAAGTGGAAGTACACGTACATCGGCATACTTATTTCTTTAGGCATTGTTACAGTTACTTTAGAAGATTTGAGCTGGTTTGTCTATCTTAAGAGGAAGGAGGACAAAAATACACATTTAGGGACTAATGGTGCATATGGAGCTGATGAACAAGTGTAGTAGAGACTGCGATAGCTCGCAAAGGGAATGATTTTCCACATTTTTGTATAACTTTTAAGCTTTATGTATGGATGATGGATAGATGTTGTAGTTTCTTTCTTATAATAAGAATCGTGTGTAAAAGAGACAATATGAGCTGCTTGAGAAATGATCGAACATAGCAATTTTTGGGATCGATGTAGCCTTTTTAACACTCGAGTTCGGCCATAATATTTTAGAAATTTTACATAGAAACATCGATCATATGAAAAATATCACTCCTTTCATAAGTCAATATCGCAGGTGTAGGCATTTTTCTAACCATTCTCCCGTCGTTAATCAAACATGACTTTTAAGTATCGGGTTCATGAGAACAAACAACCTCTTAAATGACTAAAAAATTAATCCGTATGACAAATATCATATCTTTAATCTTATAGTCGAAGCTCAACAAACTAATGCATATTCTTATAGGTTTACAAACATCATTCATCTATCTAGTTCAACCATGCTTATGTCAAATACTTTTATGGTTTTGATAATTCGTTTGATGGGTTTTCAGTACAAAATTGTCAAATTAGTCATCAATCAAAGCATAAAAACATAAGCCCACTAATATATCATAAAAAAAACTTAAAATCTAAATTAAACACTTATATTCATAAATCAAAAACTATACATTAGATAAACATTTGCTCTTATTAAACATAGTTACAAATATTTTATTGCTTTCATTGAAAAACACATTTCTCAAATCATATAACGAAGGGACAAATGGGAGGGGGAGTGATACAAATTAAAACATATAACCTACCATTTTAATTATAAATTTATATAATAAACTAAAAAGATTTAAATTAAACAACCACAAATCTTGAATCTCAATTCAAGAATGATAAAATCAACTTAATAGATCAAACCGTAATAATTTACTCTCAGTTAATATGTGGCAAATCTATTATCTAGAATAATAATAGTCTTACAAATCAACAATGAATAAAGAGATCTCAATCTCAACAGAAAATTAAGAAACCAAAGCAATCATAATAGTTTGTAGGTGAAAAAATATCAAACTGATATGTTGACCCCTTTTTAGTGGATGACTCGTCGGGCTGTCCAAATAAGTTCATTTTTAGCAACGTGTCCAAATAAGTCCCTCTACATCAAAACTTGCTAAACTTGTCCTCAACTTTCAATATAATTGAAATATAAGAAACATACATATACACTATTAGTCCCTAGAGTTTATTCTAGGATAATATAAGGAAAAGTTCTTTTAACACCCTCCTTATTTTATCCTGGACAAGTCGATAAGCCTATGTTTATTACAAGATAAATTATGATGTTTAATGTCCAATCCTTTTGTTAGGACATATGCAATCTGATCTGCGGTGCCTATCTTCACTTTCTTAATAACCCCATCAATAACCTTTTCCTTTACAAAATATAAGTCTATCTCTAAATGTTTTGTTCTTTCAAGAAAGATAGGGTTGGCTGCAATCTTAATTGCTGAATTATTATTACAAAACACTTGTACCGGTAACAGACTCTTGGAATCCAAGTCTTTTAAAAAATTTAAATTCTAAACTACATCAGAAGTAACAAAAGCAAGAGCTCATACTCTAGTTCTGTTTAACTTTTAAAAATTATGTTTTGTTTCTTACTTTTCCAAAAAACCAATGACCCATTAATAAACCACAATACCCAGTTACAGATCTTCTTGTAACTGTGCACCTTGCCCAATCTGCACCAGCATAAGCCTTTAAGCTAATGCTAGAAGTAGATTGCTTGAATACATCAATACCTTTACCTAAAGAACCCTTAAGGTATCTTAACACCTTTAAGTCAGTTTTTAGATGGATTTTAAGAGGACTGTGCATAAACTAACTAAGACATGAAATAGTGTAAGCAAAATTTGGTATAGTTGTAGTTAATTATATCAGTTTACCAATCAACTTTTGATAATCGGTAATATTATCAACTAAAGGATCATCATTAGAAGGTTCAGAAGCCAAGCTAATATTGGGCTTCATAAGAATATGAGAAGGTTTACTAGCTAACAAACCAAACTCATCAATAAGATCAAGCCAATATTTCTTCTGGTTTAAACAAACAACTGTAGGAGTTTCTAAAATCTCTATTCCAAGAGAATATTTCAACTTTCCTAAGTCTTTAATCATATTTAGACTTAAGAAACTCTTTATACTCATCAATAATAGATTTACTATTTCCAGTGATTATAATATATCAATATATACAAGTAAACCAATAAGGCAATTATCACTAGACTTCGTAAACAAACTATAATCACTTTTACTTTGCTTAAACCATTTTCCATAAGAATATAGTAAGAAGAGGAGCTACCTTACCTATTAGGGTTAGGGTCTTGTTATATCTCACCATCGAGCATTGATGAGACTGCTTTTATACATAGTCTCATCGTCCAAAAAGGGCTTTAAATGCATAAAATATCATGAAAATACCCCAATAGATGCTTGTGTTTGTTACTTGTGTATTTTAGGTATGGATATTGAGAAAATGACAAAAGATCACAAGAATCATACAAAAACGAACACGGGAAACGAAGCCGCACATTGAACCAAGCCCTAATGAAGAATTTTCCAAAGAAAACCCTTGAAGATTTGAAGATTTATGAAGAAAGGTCCTCCAATATTGAAGAACTGACACTTTATACCCTTGTATCCTCATAATTACAAGATTGGTCTGTAAATTTTGTTAATATTGCAAAAAGGGCCCTCCACTTTGAAGAATTGGCAATTTTAGTCCCTCAACAAAACTAAAATGTCAATATTAGTCCTTCTCAAAGTCAAACATACCATGAAAAACTTCAAGTTACAAGAATTACAAATTTGTTCCTTTGAAAATGTCAAAATTACCAAAAGGACCCTTGACTTTGAAGACTTGGCAAGAATGGTCCCTCAAAAATGAAGACTTGTCATTTTCAGTCCTCCTAGATGTCAATCATACAAGTCAAGACCATAACCCTTGAAGAAAATACCAAATCAGTCCTTCAAGAATCAAGAATTGGCAAGAAATACCCCTAAAATTACTTTACAAAACTTTTTAGGGCAAAAGTGTGAAAAGTGAAACTTCAATAACAAAGGAAATGAAGTTTCAGCTGTTTTATTTGCAAATGAAAGACAAAGGAAAGAATGGGGGTTAAAGCTGGCAGACAACATAAGTTACATAGACCAGTGTCATGGTGACACGTGCCCCACTCAACCAAACCCACCAATGAGAGCTCTCCCTGGCTCCACATCACCAATCCACTCACCAAGCCGTAACTAACTAATTATTTATTAGTTAATTACGCGCTAAACATCCCATTTAAACACAAAAGAAGATCAAACCAGTGTTCTTGGAGTTCATAAGCAAATATAGGTATTTGCTTAATACTTGATAATACCCCTTAATTCACTCCAGATTTGTGATTAAGGTGAGACTAAACACAACCCCACCTTAAACCCTTGGCCACGTCACCATACCAGCTCACATGATAAACCCTTCTACACCACCTTTGGGGAAAAAGCCAAAAGAAGCCAGGGAATCAATAGCTCATATTCCAGCTTACTCCTTAAGCTTGAAATACACCATTGGATGTATTTTCACACTTGCCACCTCCACAAAACGCCAATTCTCAGTCACATGTTCAAGATTCTTCAAGCAAGACAAAGGGAAATTTGGGGACTTCCATAGTTAGGATTTCACGTTTTTCAGCTTACTTAGCTCATTTGTATGCCTATATAAAGGCCATAGGATGCTATATTATTTATTTGCTCTTGAATTTTCCCTTGTTCAAAGTTCTGTAAATCCATATTGAGTATAATGAAATGAGTTCGAATCTTTGAAGAAAAGTCAAGTGCCATTGTTGTTTACTGCTTGTTATTGTTCTTAGTTTGTTAATCTTGAATCTCAAAACCTATTTTTAAGGAGTGTGCAAAATTTTGCACTTTTTCCTTCAAGCTTGATATTTTGCTAAGTTTCTTGGTAAACCTTGGATTTCTTGGGCTATAAAGCTGATCATAGCATCCTGATATTGAGTTATCAAGGTGTGGTGAAGCCTATAACTTGGGGATAATCAAGTGTGGGGTACAAGAGTTGCATTAATCAAGGCTTTTTCACCTTTCCGTTTTTGATATTTTGCTTCTAACCTTGTTGAATCTTAGCAGGCTTTATTGTGGAAGCTTGTGCTTGTTCCTGCTAGCACATAAGCCCAAAATTCGGGGGTGTGGATGTACATCCATGAGGTTTGCATACTTAATCTCAAAATCTAATAAAATATTGGATATTTGTGATATTTGTGTGTTGCTTGTGTTCTTGTGAAATTTGTGGCTTAATCTTGTTCTAATCTGCATATCTCATCTGTTATTGTGTTAATTTGGGCTTGGGTAACCTTGGAATGCACTTTTGATTTGAAAATTCGATCTTGAAAAGTTAAAAGGGTGTTTGGGATTACCTGTCTTGAATCATTGTGTGTTATTTTGTGGTTGGAAGTTTGTGTTATTGCTTTGTATCTGCTATATACTTGTTTGAGTGCTATTTGCTGCAAGTTTTCAGCTTTGAAACACGAAATCAAACATTGTGCTATATCTCATTGATTTTAACTGTTTTTGACCTAAGATTTTGGTAATATCTAGAATATATGCATGCTTAGGGTTAAAAGTTGTTAAATTATCATTAATATAACATATGTGATAGATCTAAGTGATTGAATTTGGCTTGTTGGTCAAGTGCATCAGCAAAAGTAAAATCTGCTTGTGTTAGTGTTCATCAGTAACCTTCATTTGCTTGAATCTTGATTTAGGCTTTGTATCATTGCATGAAACCTATTTAAACTTGTTCATTTAAGTTTATTATAGCTTGTATATGATTTTGGTGCAATTTGGTTGGCTGAAATTTGCTAAAACAGCTTATAAATTCATAACTGCTTATGTGTTCATGTCTGGTGCATATCTGGTGATGTTTTGATTAAACTGTACTAATTGGCTGTTAGTGATTGTGATTTCTTGATTGTTATTGACTCCTTATGATCCACTGATCATTTGGGTGCCTTTGTGTAACTTGAATCTCCAAAAAAGTCACTAAAGACAAAAAGTCAAACAAGTCAAGCAGTGGAAAAAGTTTCCACTTCTCAACATCCAAAACTAGCCCCTGCTAGTGTAATTTTGCATTCAGCTTATTAATAAGCCATATTGGCTTATCCAGACCTGCAACAACTTATTTTTTGTGATCATTCTTCATCATTTGACCCATTTGTTTGAACTAGAGCTTATTAGACTTTGACTTTGACTTTTTGCTAGAAAACCAACTCATTTGACATTTTCATAAGTGCTTATTTGCTTATTTCAGCTTATTGAGTGAACTTATTTGAATACTTTTTGTTGATTAAGCTTAGTTAAGTCATTTAAAAGCTTTAGAAACTTTAATCAGCTCTTGGGATAGCCTAGAACTCGAAAACGACTATTTTGTGATTTTGTGTAGATTGCTTATTGCATTTTAGGCTTATTCCTTGGACTTTTTTCAAATTTCTTTTTACAGAAGTCTTAAGTAACTCAAAAGAAGCTTGTGTGTCTAATTTGAGCTTATGGCATCAGCTTATAGCTTAATGGGACAAAAAGCCCATTAAGAATAAGTTGTTTGATATAAGCCAGCTTATTTCATATTTTCAGCTTTTAGGCCATTGAAAAATTGTGTTCAAAATCAAATTTTGAGTCAGATAGGAATTTTTGGGCTTAATTGGACAACATTTTTCTTATTGGGCCTTAATAAGCCCATTGAGTGACTGTTTGGACTTTTGGCCCATTTGGAGGCCCATTAGGGGTATTTTTGTAATTTCAACTTCATTTATGTGTTTATTAGGTTAAATTAAGCTAGTTTGCAAGTTATTAAAATTTTTTATAAATTTTGGATTTTGAATATTATTTTATTATTAAAAAATAAATTTTAGATTTTCCAAGTTTTTATATTTTTCTTAGGTTAAATACGTTAAATTAGGAATTTCACAACTTTTAGAATACTTTTATTGTCATTAGATTAATTTTTATAATTATTTTAAGTTTTAATAGTTTTTAAATTTTTTTAAATAATTTTAATTAATTTTAAAATTTTCAAAAAATAGGTTTAAATTAAGTTAGGGTATTTTAGAGGTTTATAATTGAAAAAATCTCATTTTGTGCTTTTTGTTAATTACATTGATTTTTAGGGCTTTAATTAGCATTAAAAAATCATTATTTAATTAAATAAAAAGGTTTGAGTGATTTTTGATTTTTTGAAAATTCTTATTACATTATTTAGGATTTGTTGCAATTTTCTAGGAATTTTTAGAGTAAAATTTTAATTTTGGTACTTTTTACGGTTTTACGTGAACGACACTTTCGTCTTAGTTTAATCCGTCATCGTAACCGTCATTCTCTTCTTATCTCATTTCTATTTTCTTTTCTCATAATCATATAATCACAAAGTTAATCATCTCTTTACACAACACACTAGCCTCCTTGGGAAACGAACTTTCACCATTGGTCATTAGTGATTGGTTTTCCTAAACCGACACTTAATACTTCCACTATTTTACGCTCTTTTCCTAAAAGGTAGTAAAAAGGCTACATCAATTTTGGCGCCGCTGCCGGGGAGGCGTGTTGTGTTTTGATTTGGAAATTGTTGTTTTTATATATAGCCATAATATCTATTGTATTAGTAGCACTCTACTAATACGTATTATCGGTTTTTCGTTTTTTGTGTTAATACTATTACTATATTGTATACGTAGAACAATAAATTCACAAGTACTCCAAAAGTGTGAAAACACAACCTTGACTTGGCAGGTCATTACCCAATCATTGTATTCGAATCTCAAACAAGAAAGAAAGGCAAAAATAGATAAATACTTTCGTGAAGCTCGATTTTGAAAAATACAAACTATAAGGTGGGTATAAGGCGGGTATTATAAAATATACCCTAAGGAAAAAAGGCTCTTAAGTGCTTCGCGCCGCCTCGTTTCCTCGCTTGCTTGTGAGTATTTGATTTTGAGAGCTAATCGAGGGTTTTGCCGCCCAAAGTATTATTAAGTATCATATATACTTTCTTGGTTTCATCGATTAAACCCTCTTAAACGTTTTGGTGTTCCACCAACGTTCTAAAGTCATCGAAAGTGTTCACTTCACGTGATCGTTTTCATTCCTTGAGGCTTCTTTAATCAAGAGATTTGATTAAGGAGGAGATTTGTAGATTTTGGTCTACTTAATACAATCACAAAAATCCAAAAAAAAGTAAAAACAATCAAAAACCACAAAAAAATTGGAAAAATACAAAACACCAAAAAGAATCTTCTTTGCTCACCCCCACGTTGTACGTGACGTTTATGCTTACTCGTAATCAAGCAAGACGTGCACGTAAACGAAAAAACCGAAAGGAGTCAACACCTACTCCTAATCTTTCTAGTGAGGAATCTCCTATTGACGAACCCATTGTAAGAGAAGAACCAACCATGGCGAATCGAACTATGATGGAGTTACTTCAAGCACCCACCGAGGGTTATGGAGAGGCTATGGTGATTCCCGCTATCCTTGCGGAGAATTTTGAAGTGAAAACGGGTTTGTTGTCGATGATCCAAAACAACAAATTCTATGGTGATGGAAAGGACAACCCGCACAACCATATCCGCCAATTCAATCGTCTTACCGCCACTTGCAAATTTAAGGATGTTGCTAATGACTCGATTAAGATGATGCTTTTTCTGTATTCCTTAGCGGGGCTCGCTAAAATTTGGTTAGAGAAAGAGCCACCTAGTTCTATATTGACGTGGAAGGATCTCGTTTCTAAGTTTGTGAACCAATTTTTTCCGCCCTCTAAGACTACGCATTTGAAAAACGAGATTTCAAAATTTTCACAAGAATTTAATGAGAGTTTTTCAACGGCTTGGAATAGGTTTAAGGAAATGTTACATGAGTGTCCTCATCACGGTTTTTCCGATTTGCATCAAATTGACACGCTTTACAATGGACTTAATGATCATGAAAGGGATTATCTAAATGCCGTCGCGGGTGGTAATTTTTTGTGTAAAACGGTTGAGGAAGCTTTGGTGATAATTGAGAATAGATCTAAGGTGTATAGTCGTCGTAGCGCGTCTAGTGTTCGTAAGGCTTCGTCTTCGGCTCCACCTTATTTGTCTAATACCATCGATGCTTGCCAAATTGAGGAAAACATGGAAAACAAAATCTTTGATAAGCTTAAAGGACTTCTAATTGAATTCAAAGTTGGAGAACAAAGTGCTCCCGCTACGGCTAAAGCGGTTGAGGTTTCATGCATGTATTGTGGTGGAGGTCATGATTTCTCCAAGTGCATTACCAACGGTGGTAACACTTCGAGTGCCTACGCGGCCACGGGAACTTACAACTAAAACGGTCAAGTTACCCGCTCTAATCAATTGACTCCACCGGGTATTGCTTCAAATCAAAATGCTAACAACAACTATCGCAACAATCAAGTTGGTTTCAAAAACAATTACAACAAAGGAAACTATGGTAATCAAGGGGCTAATAATCAAGTTTCAAACAAAAATCAAAGTGATTTTCAAAACAACAACAAAAGTTTGCAAACTTTGAAAGATCTTCCAAATGAATTTGTTGAATACGCTAATGGGAACGATGCTAGGTTTGACAACATTCAAAGAGAAATCATTAGCCTAAGATCCGAGTTTAAGAACGACTTGAAGAAAGAGTTGAAAAATGAGTTAGCAAATGAGCTTAAAATCCATACAAACAAAATGGAAGGAAATGTAACTAGGTTACAACAAAACCAACAAAAATGGAACAAGGGCAACATGAAATTAAGAAAGAAATGATTAAAGCCGAGAAGAGGCAATCCATGTTTGAGGATAAAATTTCATCTATGTTTAAGGCAATTATGTGCAAACCGTCTTCGAGTAGTCTTCCTAGTAACACCATATCAAACCCTAAGGGTGAGATGAAAGTGATTACCACACGTAGTGGTAAGACACTTAAGGAATTGACTCCTCAACCAATTGCTCCTACGGAGGATGCAATTGAGGAAGAACCCGAGGTGGTGGTCGAAAAGGAGCATGTCCCAATCCCACGAAGTACCGCTCATGCCACACCTACGGTTGACCCATTACCAACATTGGAACCCGAGATTCCAAAGGCTATGCCTATGCCTCAACCCACACCACCTTTGCCCTATCCATCAAGACTTAGGAAGGAGAAACGTCAAGAGCGCGACAATACCAATTTGATCTTTTTATGAAAATGTTTCGTGATTTTCACTTTAATGTGAGTTTCGCCGATGCTTTGGTCATGATGCCTCGATTTGCCGCTAACTTTAAGACTATGTTGAAAAACAAGGAGAAATTGCACCAATTGTCTAGTTGTTCTTCGGTTTATCTTAATCGCATACCTCAAAAAGTCGGTGATCCCGGTAAATTCTTGATCCCTTGTGCAATCCAAGATATGGAAGAATGCTATGCCTTGGCCGATCTTGGTGCTAGTATTAACTTGATGCCACTTGCAATCTTCAAGTCGCTCAATCTTCGTAATATTACGCCTTCACTAATGTCTATCGAGTTGGCCGACCATTCCACGATTCCCGCATGTGGATTGGCGGAAGATGTTTTTGTGAAAGTGGGAAAGTTCTATTATCCGGTAGACTTTATCGTTGTCGATATTCCCACGGATCCTCAAGTTCCTCTCATTTTAGGTCGTTCATTTTTAGATACGTCTATGGCTTTGATCGATGTTCATGCTAGAAAGATCACCCTACGTTTCAACGACGAGGAACTTGTTATAAACGCAACTCAAAACTCTCAAATTTCTCATGTTTATTCCGTTGCAACCATAAACCTCGTTGATATGATTGACGTTGTTTGCTAGGAATTTTCACAAGAAGTTCTAGGTTTTGGTGATGATGAAAATAGTGGCAATCCCACTATGTTAGATCTCATTCTTGATAACTCGACACCAACCTTCACTCCATCTGAAGGTGGTGGTTTTACGTTGGAAGAATTCGATGTTCCACGTACTTGTAACGAAGACCTCGACAACGATGAGGACTTCTCGATTATCAAGGATTTTCTCAACGATTTCCCATTTCCTCCACCCGAGGAGGTTATGAGTATCGAGCCCAAATCTTCAATTGAGGAACCACCTATCCTCGAGTTGAAAGATTTACCTCCTCATCTCGAATATGTCTTTTTGGAGGAGGGCGACAAGTTGCCGGTTATTATTGCGAAATAATTTTCGGATGATGAAAAAACCGCACTTGTCGATGTTCTAAAGGATCAAAAAGGGGAAATTGCGTGGAAGTTATCCGACATTAAGGGGATCGATCCCAATTTTAGTACCCACAAAATCTTAATGGAGGAGGATTAAAAGCCCGCAATCTAATGTCAAAGGAGGGTAAACCCCAAAATTCACGACGTCATCAAAAAGGAAGTCCTTAAACTCCTTGACGCGGGAATGATTTACCCTATTTCCGATAGCCCTTGGGTGAGTCCTATTCATTGTGTCCCTAAAAAGGGAGGAATGACTGTTGTGCCAAACGATGCCAATGAGTTGATTCCCACTAGACTCGTGACCGGATGGAGAGTGCGCATTGACTATCGTAAGTTGAATGAAGCCACTCGTAAAGACCATTTTCCCTTGCCCTTCATGGACCAAATGTTGGAGCGTCTTACGGGAAACGATTTCTATTGCTTTTTAGATGGTTTTTCCGGTTACTTCCAAATCCCCATCGATCCTCGTGATCAAGAAAAAACTACGTTTACGTGTCCATATGGAACGTTTTCCAATCGTAGAATGCCATTCGGACTTTGCAATGCACCGGGAACCTTTCAAAGGTGCATGATGGCTATTTTTCATGATATGATCGAGAAGACGATGGAAGTCTTCATGGATGACTTTTCTGTGTTTGGTTGTTCGTTCACTTCGTGTTTGTCGAATCTTGAGAGAATGTTGAAGCGTTGTGAGGAAACCAACCTTGTGCTTAATTGGGAAAAATGTCATTTTATGGTTTAAAGTGGAATCGTCTTAGGGCAAAAGGTTTCGAAAGCGGGGATTAAGGTAGATCAAGCTAAGGTAGATATCATCGCCAAATTACCTCATCCCAAAACCGTTAAGGGAGTTAGGAGTTTCCTAGGCCACGCGGGCTTTTATCGTCGATTCATCAAGGATTTCTCAAAGGTCACTCGACCTATTACACATCTTCTTGAAAAAGAGGCACGTTTTGTCTTTGACGAAGATTGTGTACGAGCCTTTGAAATCCTTAGGAGGAAACTTACCGAAGCTCCCATTCTTGTTGCTCCCAATTGGAACCTCCCCTTTGAGCTCATGTGTGATGCTAGTGACTATGCTATTGGGGCTGTATTGGGGCAACGTCATGAAAAACACTTCTTTCCTATTCACTATGCTAGCAAGACGATGACCGAGGCTCAACTTAAATACACTACAACGGAAAAGGAGTTCCTTGCCGTGGTGTATGCATTTGAGAAATTCCGACCTTATCTCATCTTGATGAAATGCATAGTGTATACGGATCATTCGGCTATCAAGTATCTTATGGCTAAACAAGATGCAAAGCCAAGATTACTTCGTTGGATTCTCCTCCTTCAAGAATTCGATCACAAAATCGTTGACAAAAAAGGAGCCGAGAATCTAGCGACCGATCATCTTTCTCGTTTGGAAGATCCTCACCAAAGTGTTTACGAGCCCAAGTAAATCACTGAAACATTTCCGCTCGAGACACTTGGTGTAGTGAATTCTAAGCTTGATTCTTCCACCCTACGGTTTGCGGACTTCGCAAATTACCATGCGGGCAACTTCATCATCAAGGGTATGACGACTCAAGAAAAATGAAAATTCTTTCGTGACGTCAAGTTCTACTTTTGGAACGACCCTTACTTGTTTTGAACTTGCGCGGATCAAATCATCCGACGTTGTGTATTTGGCACCGAAGCTTCTAACATCCTTAGATCTTGTCACGAGGGACCCACGGGTGGTCACCACGGTGATAATCTTACGGCTAAGAAGGTCTTTAATGCTTGTTTCTTTTGGCCTACTATTTACCGAGAAGCACATGAGCTTGTGAAGTCGTGTGACTCATTCCAACGACAAGGAAAAGCCTCACAAAAAGATGAAATGCCACAAAATATCATCCAAGTGTGTGAGATTTCAAGTGCTCACCTAAATCTAGCAAACAATTTGAAGCCCCACAAGGCCTAAAATCTATGCAAAATTGAAAGTGAATCAAGCCTTAATCTTCGAAGCTTTAAAGATCCAAAATTCGCTTTAGCGTGAGGATATACGTCTTTGGCTAATAAAACCACCGATGAGGCGGATAATAAAAGGAAAGGCAAGACCGAAGTCATAATAAAAGCTTCATGGCGAAGTTGAATAAAAGATGGAGGTAAACCAAAGATAATAAGGCCCTTCCGTTAGGGGGCGTATAAAAGTCTTGGTCATAAGTCTCATGTTCAAAACCATTATAAAACCGTGTTTATCGATTCTTCTTGTCAACTTAATTTTTTGACATCATTGTCTATTAGGAGGGGTTATTGATTTGATGGTCTTAGTTACACCATTAGGACTCTATTTTTAGACCTAAATCTCTATTATCGCATAAGTCAAACAATGTATCCTCGTGAAACATTCAAGACATCATAAAATATAAGAGATACAACTTAGGAATAATGGGAGGATAAGTACGTGATTAGGGCATATGAGTAGTGTTAGCATTACTAACTTATAATGACAATGATCTCGTTGCACGCTTAGCATGGAATTGGAGTGAAAATCGAGGACGATGAAATTATTTCTAACGAAGCATTCACGTGTTCTTATTCTATGAACCTAAACGTCCCATTTTGCGATGAAAATCATACATTATGTCTAAAACGCAAGTAGTAGTAATAGTAGTAGTGTAGCTAGTTTATCGTTTCAATAAAATGAATAAATTGAATTTTGGAGATGCTACGATACCTTATTCTAGCATTGCGTGAGGGCACGGCAATGGTTTAGTATGGGGGAGTGATGAGACTGCTTTTATACATAGTCTCATCGTCCAAATAGGGCTTAAAATGCATTAAATATCATCAAAGTACCCAAATATATGCTTGTATTTGTTGCTTGTGTATTTTAGGTACGGATATTGAGAAAATGACAAAAGATCACAAGAATCAGTCAAAAACGAACACGGGAAACGAAGCCGCACAATGAACCAAGCCCTAATGAAGAATTTTCCAAAGAAAACCCTTGAAGATTTGAAGAATTATGAAGATTGGTCCTCCAAGTTTGAATAATTGACACTTTATACCCTTGTATCTTCATAATTACAAGTTTGGTCCCTAAAGTTTGTCAAAATTACAAAAAGGACCCTTAACTTTGAAGAATTGGTAAATTTAGTCCCTCAACAAAACTAAATTGTCAATAATGGTCCTCCAAGAAGTCAACAAACAAGTCAAAGCCTTAAAGTATGAAGACATGTCAAGAACAGCCCTTGAAGAATGAAGAAATTGCATGTTTAGTCCTTGTTTCAAGCTTATAAAGTTTTTGTGCCAAAACTGCCAACTTCCCAAAGATGTTTTTCAAAGGAATGGAGTTTATTGCTGTTTTATACAAATTGAAGGAAACAAGAAACATGGGTGGCCAATCCTGCCAGACAGCCAAACTCCATCCACCCACTCACAACATGCCACATCACCCACTTCCACCCCACACCCAATCAAAATCACCCCTTCCTCCACGTCTGCATTCCACCACCCCCGTTTTATTTTATTAAACTTATTTTAATCTTCCCTCCCAAACACTAATTCAAATAAATTAACCCCCAATTTGGATTAAACTGGTTCTAATCACCCACTTAAACCCTAATTTTTCCCAGGACTAATTACCACCAAACCAAAGGGGTTTTGCTTCTTCTTTTCTAGATTGATAATTGATGGTTTTGTCACCACATCCCACATCTCAAAACGCCACAAGACACACCCATGTGTCTTGTGGGACCCTCCCCTGCACCCATCACTTTCCCCCAATTTCAAAACCCGACCATTTGAACGTCTGGATCACACTCCTTGGTCCCCAAGCACATTTGGACGTCTATGATCAACTTTTCAAGGCTGGCCAAGTACAAAGGTCACATGAGGAGCATATTGACCAAGAACTCAGTCAAGAACACAAGGGCATTTTGGATTTTCAAAACCATTAGGGTTTTAGCTTGTATTTTTTATTCAAGAGTAACTAGAATGTTCTATCTAGGTCTATATAAGGAGTATGCGTATTGTGCATGACCCTTGTTCTTTTTTCTCCTTTTTTCACAACTTTGTAAGTCCTGTTTTTGATGAATGAAAAAGGTTAAAGTTTGTTGATGAGAAGAAAGAGCCATCTTCATTTACATTGTTTGCTTGTTGTTCAAATTCCAAGTTTGTTTACTTTTCAAGTTTTTAAAATTTAAGTCTTGTTTTCAAAAGTTTCTGAAAATTGTTTTTTCTTGGTAAAATACTTGTTCTGATTTAGTTTTCCAAGGTTGGAATGTTTTGGTGTTAGTAATTTCAAAGGAAGTTGTTTAAGAGAGTTGTGAGAAAGATTTTAAGAAAGGTTCAAAAAATTCAGAAAGTATTATATTGTGCTTGATCTCTATTTTCTCTTAGCAGATTTGACTAAACTTGTTGTCCAAGGTTCAGCATAGGCCCGGGCCTATAGGGAGGTGGTTTTTCAACCACTAAGGGTCCTGGATGTAGGACCCTTAAGGTAGCTCCTTGTTTCTCTTTTCCATTTTCAGTTTTCTAAAATTTATGTGCTTTATGTGATTTGCATGAAAGTTGGTTGTATGTTTGTTAAAAGCTGTTGAATAGTACTTGTTTAAGGTTTTTATGCATGCTAGTTTGTATTAAAATCAGTTTGGTAGGATTTGAAATTGATTTGGTTTGAAAAATTTGTTTTCTGAAATATTAAGGGGTGTTTGGATCAGTGTTTAAATTGGTTTGTATGTCTTGAATCTTGGCTTGAAACTGGTCTAAGTTACTCACTAGGTTGGTATTAGGTGCTAAGGGTATTTGGTTTTCATTTTTGTGAAGGTTTAAAAGCATTTGCATGTGAAAATTGTTGAAAACATAGCAAAAATCAGCAACTGCTTCTTGTTCATGATTTTGTGTGATTTTGTGCCTTCCAATCTTGTTGTATGTTAGATAAAAGGTTAATTAAGGACTAAGTATTGATTGTATGCTAGTTGGTGGAGGTGGGTGCAAGTTTTGAAGGTTTAAAAATCATTTGTGTGTCAAGTAGATCAGAAAAACACCCTTAGAACTAGCAATTCATATCAGCAACATTCTTTGTGCATTTTGTGTGGATTCTGTGAAGTGATCTTGCTTGATTTGTGTTTATTTTGACTCCTTATACTCCAAAGAGTATAAGGGTGCCCCTTGTATCCAATCAAACATCCACAAATCACAAGACCAAGTCCTCTTGGTCAATTTGCACAAGTGAAGAACTCTCACTTTTGTTCATCAGAAACTCAGCAGACCTGAGCACGTTTTTGATTCCATTTTGGCTTAATCTTGTTTAATTTTGATTTTGTGTTTTTGTGACTTAAGGAGTAACTGGTTTGTGTTTTTAAAAGTTAAAAAAAATGGTATACCAAAAAGGACGTGGCCAGGACTCGAACCTGCGCCACTCCTCCCACAACCAAATGTGTTAACCATCTGCGCCCTAGGGACTTTGACTGATAGCTTTGATTTCAAATTCTATTTAAGGGTTGTTTGGTTTGTAGCTTATTTAGCTAACAGCTTATAAATAAGCTGTTTCAAGCTTATTCCTTTAAGCTTTTTCTTGTTTAGCATTTTTACAAGGATTTTATAAGGGTTTTTGACTTTTCAGTCCAAAAAGTATATTTTTCCCGTTATTAATTAATTTATTAGGATTATTTTAAGTTTTTGTTTTAGAAAGTCATTAAAAAATAGAAAAAGGTAATTTAAAAATCTGAAAAAATAGTTTTTAGGTTTTGAATCATATTTTTGAGGTTTTCAGCTATTTAAGTTTTCAATTTAGCTTATTTTTGATTTTATTGGATTTTAGGGTTTTTAGCTAACTTTAAAATTTAATATAAAATTATTAAATAGGTTTCAGAAAATTTTAATTGCATTTTTGTTTTAGTTACATTATTTAGGATTTTTGGTAATTTTTTAGAATTTTTTTATAAACTTTTTATTTTTTTGAATATTTTAATATTATTTTATTATTAAAAATTGAAGTTTTAGTTTTTTTAGTTTTTACATTTTTCCTAGGGTAAGGACACTTAATTAGGAGTTTTGTCACTTTCCAAATATTTTTAAGACTTTTCAATTAATTTCTAGAATTAATTTAAGTTTTAATAGATTTTAATAGTTTTTAAGTGTTTAAAAATAGTTTAATTTGGTTTTAAAATTTTTAAAAATAGTTTTTAGCTTAATTAGGATATTTTTGAGGTTTACAAACTATTAGATCTTGTTTAAGGCTTTTTAATAATTAAAAGTGATTTTTAGGGCTTTAATTAGCATTAAAAAGTCATTATTGAATTAGTTAAAAGGTTTTAGCAAGTTTGGATTTTTTGTAAACTCTTATAATATTATTGGGGATTTTTAGAAATTTTTAGGAATTTTTAGGTTAAAATTTTTATTTTTGTACTATTTACGGTTTTACGTGCTCGCCTTTTTCGTCGTAGTTTAATTCGTTTTAGTAACCGTCTTTCTCTTCTAATCCCATTTCTTTCTCAATCATATAATCACAAATCAATATCAATTCAACACACAACGCACTAGCCTCCTTGGGAAACGAACTTGTTTGGTCATTAGTGCTCGGTTTTCCTAAACCGACACTTAACGCTTACCACTACTTTGCCTCTCTTTTCCTAAAGGGTTGCAAAAACACTACATCAATTTTTGGTGCCGCTGCCGGGGAGGCGTGTTGTGTTTTGGTTGAACCATTGTTGTTTTTTATATATAGCCATAATAGCTATTTGTATTAGTAGCACTCTACTAATACGTATTATCGTTTTTCGTTTTTTTGTGAATAATATTACTATATTGTATACGTAGAACAATAAATTTACAAGTACTCCAAATACGTGAGAAATCACAACCTTGACTTGGGAGGTCATTACCCAATCATTTTATTCGAATCTCAAACCAAAGAAAAAGGCAAAAATAGATAAATACTTTCGTGAAGCTCGATTTTGAGAAATACAAACTATAAGGTGGGTATAAGGCGGTTGTATTTCACGACCTAAAGGAAAAAGGATCTTAAGTGCTTCGCGCCGCCTCGTTTCCTCCGCTTGCTTGTGCGTATTTTGATTTTGAAAGCTAATCGAGGGTTTTGCCGCCCAAAGTATTACTTAAGTATCATATATATTTTCTTGGTTTCTATTGATTAAACCCTCTTGAACGATTTGGTGTTCCACCATCGTTCTAAAGTCATCGAAGGCGTTCACTTCACGTGATCGTTTTCATTCCTTGAGGCTTCTTTAATCGAGAGATTTGATTAAGGAGGAGATTTGTAGATTTGTGTCTACCTAATACATTCCAAAAATCCAAAAAAATTAAAAACAATCAAAAACCACAAAAAAATTGAAAAAGTAAAAACACCAAAAAGAATCTTCTTTGCTCGCCTTCTCGTTGTACGTGACGTTTATGCAAACTCGCTCTAAAGCAAGACGTGCTCGTAAACTAAGAAACAAATCAATCACTCCTACTAGTGAGGAGTCTCCTATTGACGAACCCATTGTAGTGAAAGAAGCACCCATGGCTAATCGAACTATGATGGAGTTGCTTCAAGCACCCACCGAGGGTTATGGAGAAGCAATTGTGATTCCCGCTATCCTTGCGGAGAATTTTGAGTTTAAGACGGGTTTGTTGTCCATGATTCAAAACAACAAGTTTCGAGGTGACGAAAAGGACAACCCTCATAACCACATTCGCCAATTTAATCGTCTCACCGCCACTTGCAAGTTTAAGGACGTCTCAAACGACTCGATTAAGATGATGCTTTTTCCGTATTCCTTAGCGGGGCCCGCAAAAATTTGGTTAGAGAAAGAGACACCCAATTCTATATTGACGTGGAAGGATCTCGTTTCAAAATTCGTGAACCAATTTTTTCCGCCCTCTAAGACTACGCACTTGAAAAACGAGATTTCAAAGTTTTCACAAGAGTATAATGAGAGTTTTTCGACGGCTTGGAATAGGTTTAAGGAAATGTTGCACGAATGTCCTCATCATGGTTTTTCCGATTTGCATCAAATTGACACGTTTTACAATGGCTTGAACGATCATGAGCGTGATTATCTTAATGCCGCCGCGGGTGGTAATTTTTTGTGTAAGACGGTCGAGGAAGCATTGTTAATCATTGAGAATAGGTCTAAGGTCTATAGTCCTCGTGGCACGTCGAGTGTTCGTAAGACTTCGTCTTCTCCTTCGCCTTCATTGTCACATACCATTGATGCTTGCCAAATCGAGGCTAATTTGGAGAACAAAATTTTTGATAAGTTGAAAGGATTGTTAATTGAGTTTAAAGTTGGTGAACAACCCACTCCCGCTACGATTAAAGCGGTTGAGGTTTCTTGTATGTATTGTGGTGGAGCTCACGATTATTCCGAGTGAATTACCAACGGTGGTAACACTTCGAGTGCCTTCGCGGCCGCGGGAACTTATAACCAAAACGGTCAAGTTCCTCGCACTAATCAATTGACTCCACCGGTTTTTCCACCAAATCAAAATGCTAACAATTATCGAAACAATCAAGTTGGTTACCAAAGCAATCAAAGCAAAAATTTTAAGGGTAATAAAAACTATGGGAATCAAGGAACTAGTAGCCAATTGCAAAATCAAAATCAAAACCGTAATTTTCAAAACACAAGTCAAGGTCTTCAAAATGTTTACACTAAAGAACTTCCAATGGACTTTTTGAATTACGCCACGGCAAATGATAAGATTTTGGAAAACATACAAGAGCAATTGGCTAGTCAAGCTAGGGACACGGCTAAAAACACTAAGGAGTTGGCTAATTTTGTGAAAGAAAATCTTAACATGAGAAATGAGTTGAAAAATGATTTTGCTAATCAAATTAGAGGTCAAGACAATAAAATTGAACAAAGTCATGCTAGGCTTGAACAAAGAATTGACCAAAAAGCCGCTAGTCAAGATTTGAAGTTTAATAGTCAAGATGCTAAGCTTAATGCCAATTTAGAAGCCGTCATGGGGAACAAAGCCTCTACTTCGAGTGGTCTACCTAGTAACACCGTTTCAAACCCGAAGGGAGAGATGAAAGTGATTACCACACGTAGTGGTAAGACACTTAAAGAACCGACTCCTCAACCAATCACTCCAACGGTGGAGGAAATTGAGGAAGAACCCAAGGTGGTGGTCGAAAACGAGCATATTTCAAGCCCACAAAGTACCGCTCATGCCACACCTACGGTCGACCCTTTACCAACATTGGAACCCGAGATTCCAAAGGCTATGCCTATCCCCCAACCCACACCACCCTTGCCTTACCCATCGAGACTTAGGAAGGAGAAACGACAAGAGCGCGACAACTACCAATTTGAGCTTTTAATGAAAATGTTTCGTGAGTTGCACCTTAATGTGAGTTTCGCCGATGCTTTGGTCATGATGCCTCAATTTGCCGCTAACTTTAAGAGTATGTTGAACAACAAGGAGAAATTGCACCAAATGTCTAGTTGTTCGTCGGTTTATCTTAATCGCATACCTCAAAAAGTCGGTGATCCCGATAAATTTTTGATCCCTTGTGCAATTCAAGATATGGAAGAATGCTATGCCTTGGCCGATCTTGGTGCTAGCATTAACTTGATGCCACTTGCAATCTTCAAGTCGCTCAATCTTCCTAATCTTACTCCTTCACGAATGTCTATTGAGTTGGCCGACCATTCCACGATTCTCGCATATGGTTTGGCGGAAGACGTTTTTTGTGAAAGTGGGGAAGTTCTACTATCCCGTAGACTTTATCGTTGTTGATATCCCCACGGATCCTCAAGTTCCTCTTATTTTAGGTCGTTCGTTTTTAGATACGTCTATGGCTTTAATTGATGTGCATGCTAGAAAGATCACCTTACGTTTCAACGACAAGGAACTTGTTATAAACGCAACTCAAAGTCTCAAGTTTCTCATGTTTATTCTGTTGCTACCATAAACCTCGTTGATATGATCGACGTGGTTTGCGAGGAATTTTCACAAGAAGTTTTAGGGTTTGGTGATGAAGAAACTAGTGGCAATCCCACTATGTCAGATCCAATTCTTGATAATTCGACGCCAACCTTCACTCCTTTTGAAGGTGGTGGTTTTACGTTGGAAGAATTCGATGTTCCACGTACTTGTGACGAAGACCTTGACAACGATGAGGACTTCTCTATTATCAAGGATTTTCTTAACGATTTCCCATTTCCTCCACCCGAGGAGGTTATGAGTATCGAGCCCAAATCTTCACTTGAGGAACCACCTATCCTCGAGTTGAAAGATTTACCTCCTCACCTCAAATATGTCTATTTGGAGGAGGGCGACAAGTTGCCGGTTATTATTGCGAAGGATCTTTCGAATGATGAAAAAACCGCACTTGTCGATGTTCTAAAGGACCACAAAGGGGCAATTGCGTGGAAGTTATCCGACATTAAGGGAATCGATCCCAAGTTTTGTACCCACAAAATATTAATGGAGGAGGATTTCAAGCCCACAATCCAAAGTCAAAGGAGGGTGAACCCCAAAATTCACGACGTCATCAAAAACGAGGTCCTTAAACTCCTTGACGCGGGAATGATTTACCGAATTTCTGATAGCCCTTGGGTGAGTCCTATTCATTGTGTCCCTAAAAAGGGAGGGATGACCGTTGTGCCAAACGATGCCAATGAGTTGATTCCCACTAGACTCGTGACCGGATGGAGAGTGTGCATTAACTATCGAAAGTTGAATGAAGCCACTCGAAAAGACCATTTTCCCTTGCCCTTCATGGACCAAATGTTGGAGCGTCTTGCGGGAAACGATTTCTATTGCTTTTTAGATGGTTTTTCTGGTTACTTCCAAATTCCCATCGATCCTCGTGATCAAGAAAAAAATATGTTTACGTGTCCATATGGAACGTTTGCCTATCGTAGAATGCCATTCGGACTTTGTAATGCACCGGGAACTTTTCAACGATGCATGATGGCTATTTTTCATGATATGATCGAGAAGACGATGGAAGTCTTCATGGATGACTTTTCCGTGTTTGGTGATTCTTTCACTTCGTGTTTGTCGAACCTAGAGAGAATGTTAAAACGTTGTGAGGAAACCAACCTTGTGCTCAATTGGGAAAAATGTCATTTTATGGTTAAGAGTGGAATCGTCTTAGGGCACAAGGTCTCGAAAGCGGGGATTGAGGTAGATCAAGCTAAGGTAGACGTCATCGCCAAATTACCTCATCCCAAAACCGTCAAGGGAGTTAGGAGTTTCCTAGGCCACGCGGGCTTTTATCGTCGATTCATCAAGGATTTTCCGTAGATTTCTCGACCCATTACACATCTTCTTGAAAAAGAGGCACGTTTTGTCTTTGACAAAGATTTTGTACGAGCCTTTGAGATCCTTAAGAGGAAACTTACCGAAGCTCCCATTCTTGTTGCTCCCAATTGGAACCTCCCCTTCGAACTAATGTGTGATGCTAGTGATTACGCTATAGGGGCCGTTTTGGGGCAACGTCATGATAAGCACTTCTTGCCTATTCACTATGCTAGCAAGACGATGACCGAGGCTCAACTAAAATACACTACAACGGAAAAGGAGTTCCTTGCCGTGGTATATGCATTTGAGAAGTTCCGACCTTATCTCGTCTTGACGAAATGCATAGTGTATACAGACCATTCGGCTATTAAGTATCTCATGGCAAAGCAAGTTGCTAAGTCGAGATTACTTCGTTGGATTCTCCTCCTTCAAGAATTTGATCACAAAATCGTTGATAAAAAAGGAGCCGAGAATCTAGCGGCCGATCATCTCTCTCGTTTGGAAGATCCTCACCAAAGTGTTTACGAGCCAAAGGAAATCACCGAAACATTTCCGCTCGAGACACTTGGTGTAGTGACTTCTAAGCTTGATTCTTCTACCCCATGGTTTGCGGACTTTGCAAATTACCATGCGGGCAACTTCATCATTAAGGGTATGACGACTCAAAAAAAACGAAAATTCTTTCGTGACGTCAAGTTCTACTTTTGGAACGACCCTTACTTGTTTCGAACTTGTGCGGATCAAATCATCCGATGTTGTGTATTTGGCACCGAAGCTTCTAACATCCTTAGAGCTTGCCATGAGGGACCCACGGGTGGTCACCACGGTGCTAATCTCACGGCTAAAAAGGTGTTTGATGTCGGCTTCTTTTGGCCTACTATTTACCGAGATGCACAAGATCTTGTGAAGTCGTGTGATGCATGCCAACGACAAGGAAAAGCCACACAAAAAGATGAAATGCCACAAAATATCATTCAAGTATGTGAGATCTTTGACGTTTGGGGTATAGACTTTATGGGGCCGTTCCCATCATCTCATGGTAATAAGTACATTCTCGTTGCGGTTGACTACCTTTCTAAGTGGGTGGAGGCCAAGGCCTTGCCCACCAATGATGCTCCTGTGGTAGTCAAGTTTTTGAAGCAATTGTTTTCTCGGTTTGGAACCCCTCGTGTTATCATAAGCGATCGTGGAACCCATTTTTGTAACGACCAATTTGAAAGGGTTCTAAGGAAATATGGGGTTACACATCGGCTTTCTACTGCTTATCACCCACAAACGAGTGGGCAAGTCGAGGTTTCAAACCGAGCGTTGAAAAGGATTTTGGAGAGATCCGTTGGAGAGAACCGAAAATCTTGGTCGGATAAGTTGGACGATGCTTTATGGGCCTTTAGGACCGCTCATAAGACGCCCATTGGGTGCACTCCCTATAAGCTTGTGTATGGAAAGAATTGTCATTTGCCTATCGAATTGGAACACAAGGCTTATTGGGCCCTAAAGCATTGTAATGATGATATGGAGACCGCGGGAAAACACCGGAAAATGCAATTAAATGAATTGGATGAATTGAGGGATATTGCTTATGAAAATTCATTGATTTACAAAGAGAAAACTAAAAAGTTGCATGATTCTAAAATTAAAAACCGGGTTTTTAACATTGGGGATCAAGTTTTGCTTTTTAATTCAAGATTAAAAATCTTTTCCGGTAAGTTAAAATCCCGTTGGGCCGGTCCAATAACCGTGACTCAAGTGTTTCTGTATGGGACCATCGAGCTAGCTCAAGATGATGGTCCTAACTTCAAGGTGAATGGACATAGGTTGAAGCACTACTTTGGCGGGGAAGTTCCATCCTTGAACTACCTCGACCAAGTCACCTTCCCCAATGATAATTAGTATTGAGGGGATCGAGTCGAGCTCATGACTCGGTAATCAAAAACGAGGTGCCTCGTGGGGGAGTCCCATGCTTATCCTATGTACATGTTATCGCTTTCTAATGTAGCTTACGTGTGGGGATTTGTGCCCTTCCAACCTTTGTTCCGTGGTTGTTTGTGATATGTGGTTTTTAGATCATGATCTTCACGATTGGAGCCTCTCGTGTTCGTTTATGGGAGCACTCGATCGTTTGCTTTGAAGACATTTCTCAATATCCATGATATCCTTTTGATGTTCTAACCTTAGGTTTTTAGCACACTTCATAAACGGCTTTAAATTTAATGGTTACACCCTTTCCATGCTAGATTAGGCATTCGACAACGTCTCTAGTATGGGGGTGTTTGCACCCCTAGACTCGAAACATTGAGGACAGTGTTTAACTTTAGTATGGGGGGGTGAATAGATACTTGCCTTGCTAAACCTTCACGCTTTCCAAAGTTTATCTTTTTGTTATTGTTTTGTTGCAAAATAAGGCTAAAAATGGCCAAATTTTAAAAAATTTCTCATGTTTTATAAGTGTTTGAAGACACGAATGTAGATTTTCCGATGGCGAGAATAAGAGTAATTTTTGACTCGACCGTGCGTGTTGAGCACTTAGCTTTGATTCCTTAACTACACATTAGGCTAAGTCTCTTAAATGAGGACGAGAAACTATAGAGTTAATTATAAGTTACTATGCTAAACGTAGAGTACTCGTATTCTTTTAAAAACTCATGTGTTCTCGTTGTTTGCTTATTCTCCCTTCGCTTGTAAATATTTTTTGCTTAATAAATATTGACTTAGCGGTTTAGTTAGGATTGTTGGGTTTCTAGTCTTTTCTAGTAGCTTCCGTGTAATTAAATTGGGAAGACATTAAGGTATCGCCAGCGTCACAGTTTTGAAGTATTGGCACCCCAATAATCGAAAGCTTCACCCAATAATAAGATTTCAAGTGCTCACCTAAATCTAGCAAACAATTTGAAGCCCCACAAGGCCTAAAATCTATGCAAAATTGAAAGTGAATCAAGCCTTAATCTTCGAAGCTTTAAAGATCCAAAATTCGCTTTAGCGTGAGGATATACGTCTTTGGCTAATAAAACCACCGATGAGGCGGATAATAAAAGGCAAGGCAAGACCGAAGTCATAATAAAAGCTTCATGGCGAAGTTGAATAAAAGATGGAGGTAAACCAAAGATAATAAGGCCCTTCCGTTAGGGGGCGTATAAAAGTCTTGGTAATAAGTCTCATGTTCAAAACCGTTATAAAACCGTGTTTATCGATTCTTCTTGTCAACTTAATTTTTTGACATCGTTGTCTATTAGGAGGGGTTATTGATTTGATGGTCTTAGTTACACCGTTAGGACTCTATTTTTAGACCTAAATCTCTATTATCGCATAAGTCAAACAATGTATCCTCGTGAAACATTCAAGACATCATAAAATATAAGAGATACAACTTAGGAATAATGGGAGGATAAGTACGTGATTAGGTCATATGAGTAGTGTTAGCATTACTAACTTATAATGACAATGATCTTGTTGCACGCTTAGCATGGAATTGGAGTGAAAATCGAGGACGATGAAATTATTTCTAACGAAGCAATCACGTGTTCTTATTCTATGAACCTAAACGTCCCATTTTGCGATGAAAATCATACATTATGTCTAAAACGCAAGTAGTAGTAATAGTAGTAGTGTAGCTAGTTTATCGTTTCAATAAAATGAATAAATTGAATTTTGGAGATGCTACGATACTTTATTCTAGCATTGCGTGAGGGCACGGCAATGGTTTAGTATGGGGGAGTGATGAGACTGCTTTTATACATAGTCTCATCGTCCAAATAGGGCTTAAAATGCATTAAATATCATCAAAATACCCAAATATATGCTTGTGTTTGTTGCTTGTGTATTTTAGGTACGGATATTGAGAAAATGACAAAAGATCACAAGAATCAGTCAAAAACGAACACGGGAAACGAAGCCGCACAATGAACCAAGCCCTAATGAAGAATTTTCCAAAGAAAACCCTTGAAGATTTGAAGAATTATGAAGATTGGCCCTCCAAGTTTGAAGAATTGACACTTTATACCCTTGTATCTTCATAATTACAAGTTTGGTCCCTAAAGTTTGTCAAAATTACAAAAAGGACCCTTAACTTTGAAGAATTGGCAAATTTAGTCCCTCAACAAAACTAAATTGTCAATAATGGTCCTCCAAGAAGTCAACAAACAAGTCAAAGCCTTAAAGTATGAAGACATGTCAAGAACAGCCCTTGAAGAATGAAGAAATTGCATGTTTAGTCCTTGTTTCAAGCTTATAAAGTTTTTGTGCCAAAACTGCCAACTTCCCAAAGATGTTTTTCAAAGGAATGGAGTTTATTGCTGTTTTATACAACTTGAAGGAAACAAGAAACATGGGGGGCCAATCCTGCCAGACAGCCAAACTCCATCCACCCACTCACAACATGCCACATCACCCACTTCCACCCCGCACCCAATCAAAATCATCCCTTCCTCCACGTCTGCATTCCACCACCCTCATTTTATTTGATTAAACTTATTTTAGTCTTCCCTCCGAAACACTAATTCAAATAAATTAACCCCCAATTTGGATTAAACTGGTTCTAATCACCCACTTAAACCCTAATTTTTCCCAGGACTAATTACCACCAAACCAAAGGGGTTTTTCTTCTTCTTTTCCAGATTGATAATTGATGGTTTTGTCACCACATCCCACATCTCAAAACGCCACAAGACACACCCATGTGTCTTGTGGGACCCTCCCCAGCACCCATCACTTTCCCCCAATTTCAAAACCCGACCATTTGAACGTCTGGATCACACTCCTTGGTCCCCAAGCACATTTGGACGTCTATGATCAACTTTTCAAGGCTGGCCAAGTACAAAGATCACATGAGGAGCATATTGACCAAGAAATCAGTCAAGAACACAAGGGCATTTTGGGATTTTCAAAACCATTAGGGTTTTAGCTTGTATTTTTTATTCAAAAGTAACTAGAATGTTCTATCTAGGTCTATATAAGGAGTATGCGTATTGTGCATGACCCTTGTTCTTTTTTCTCCTTTTTTCACAACTTTGTAAGTCCTGTTTTTTATGAATGAAAAAGGTTAAAGTTTGTTGATGAGAAGAAAGAGCCATCTTCATTTACATTGTTTGCTTGTTGTTCAAATTCCAAGTTTGTTTACTTTTCAAGTTTTTAAAATTTAAGTCTTGTTTTCAAAAGTTTCTGAAAATTGGTTTTTCTTGGTAAAATACTTGTTCTGATTTGGTTTTCCAAGTTGGAATGTTTTGGTGTTAGTAATTTCAAAGAAGTTGTTTAAGAGAGTTGTGAGAAAGATTTTAAGAAAGGTTCAAAAAATTCAGAAAGTATTATATTGTGCTTGATCTCTATTTTCTCTTAGCAGATTTGACTAAACTTGTTGTCCAAGGTTCAGCATAGGCCCGGGCCTATAGGGAGGTGGTTTTTCAACCACTAAGGGTCCTGGATGTAGGACCCTTAAGGTAGCTCCTTGTTTCTCTTTTCCATTTTCAGTTTTCTAAAATTTATGTGCTTTATGTGATTTGCATGAAAGTTGGTTGTATGTTTGTTAAAAGCTGTTGAATAGTACTTGTTTAAGGTTTTTATGCATGCTAGTTTGTATTAAAATCAGTTTGGTAGGATTTGAAATTGATTTGGTTTGAAAAATTTGTTTTCTGAAATATTAAGGGGTGTTTGGATCAGTGTTTAAATTGGTTTGTATGTCTTAAATCTTGGCTTGAAACTGGTCTAAGTTACTCACTAGGTTGGTATTAGGTGCTAAGGGTATTTGGTTTTCATTTTTGTGAAGGTTTAAAAGCATTTGCATGTGAAAATTGTTGAAAACATAGCAAAAATCAGCAACTGCTTCTTGTTCATGATTTTGTGTGATTTTGTGCCTTCCAATCTTGTTGTATGTTAGATAAAAGGTTAATTAAGGACTAAGTATTGATTGTATGCTAGTTGGTGGAGGTGGGTGCAAGTTTTGAAGGTTTAAAAATCATTTGTGTGTCAAGTAGATCAGAAAAACACCCTTAGAACTAGCAATTCATATCATCAACATTCTTTGTGCATTTTGTGTGGATTTTGTGAAGTGATCTTGCTTGATTTGTGTTTATTTTGACTCCTTATACTCCAAAGATTATAAGGGTGCCCCTTGTATCCAATCAAACATCCACAAATCACAAGACCAAGTCCTCTTGGTCAATTTGCACAAGTGAAGAACTATCACTTTTGTTCATCGGAAACTCAGCAGACTTGAGCACGTTTTTTATTCCATTTTGGCTTAATCTTGTTTAATTTTGATTTGTGTTGTGTTTTTGTGACTTAAGGAGTAACTGGTTTGTGTTTTTAAAAGTTAAAAAAAAATGGTATACCAAAAAGGACGTGGCCAGGACTCGAACCTGCGCCACTCCTCCCACAACCAAACGTGTTAACCATCTGCGCCCTAGGGACTTTGACTGATAGCTTTGATTTCAAATTCTATTTAAGGGTTGTTTGGTTTGTAGCTCATTTAGCTAACAGCTTATAAATAAGCTGTTTCAAGCTTATTCCTTTAAGCTTTTTCCTGTTTAGCATTTTTCCAAGGATTTTATAAGGGTTTTTGACTTTTCAGTCCAAAAAGTATATTTTTCCCGTTATTAATTAATTTATTAGGATTATTTTAAATTTTTATTTTAGAAAGTCATTAAAAATAGAAAAATGTAATTTAAAAATCTGAAAAAATAGTTTTTAGGTTTTGAATCATATTTTTGAGGTTTTTAGCTATTTAAGTTTTCAATTTAGCTTATTTTTGATTTTATTGGATTTTAGGGTTTTTAGCTAACTTTAAAATTTAATATAAAATTATTAAATAGGTTTCAGAAAATTTTAATTGCATTTTTGTTTTAGTTACATTATTTAGGATTTTTGGTAATTTTTTAGAATTTTTTATAAATTTTTATTTTTTGAATATTTTAATATTATTTTATTATTAAAAATTGAAGTTTTATTTTTTTTTAGTTTTTACATTTTTCCTAGGTTAAGGACACTTAATTAGGAGTTTTGTCACTTTCCAAATATTTTTAAGACTTTTCAATTAATTTCTAGAATTAATTTAAATTTTAATAGATTTTAATAGTTTTTAAGTGTTTAAAAATAGTTTAATTTGGTTTTAAAATTTTTAAAAATATTTTTTAGCTTAATTAGGATATTTTTGAGGTTTACAAACTATTAGATCTTGTTTAAGGCTTTTTAATAATTAAAAGTGATTTTTAGGGCTTTAATTAGCATTAAAAAGTCATTATTGAATTAATTAAAAGGTTTTAGCAAATTTGGGTTTTTTGTAAACTCTTATAATATTATTGGGGATTTTTAGAAATTTTTAGGAATTTTTAGGTTAAAATTTTTATTTTTGTACTATTTACGGTTTTACGTGTTCGCCTTTTTCGTCGTAGTTTAATTCGTTTTAGTAACCGTCTTTCTCTTCTAATCCCATTTCTTTCTCAATCATATAATCACAAATCAATATCAATTCAACACACAACGCACTAGCCTCCTTGGGAAACGAACTTGTTTGGTCATTAGTGCTCGGTTTTCCTAAACCGACACTTAACGCTTACCACTACTTTGCCTCTCTTTTCCTAAAGGGTTGCAAAAACACTACATCAGAACACAAGGCTTATTGGGCCCTAAAGCATTGTAATGATGACATGGAGACTGCGGGAAAACACCGGAAAATGCAATTAAATGAATTGGATGAATTTAGAGATATTGCTTATGAAAATTCATTGATTTATAAAGAAAAGACTAAAAAGTTGCATGATTCTAAAATTAAAAACCGGGTTTTTAACATTGGGTATCAAGTTTTTCTTTTTAATTCTCGTTTGAAAATCTTTTCCGGTAAGTTGAAATCCCGTTGGTCCGGTCCATTCACCGTGACTCAAGTTTTTCCATATGGGACCATCGAGGTAGCTCAAAATGATGGCCCCAATTTCAAGGTGAATGGACATAGGTTGAAGCACTACTTTGGCAGGGAAGTTCCATCCTTGAACTACCTCGACCAAATCACCTTCCCCAATGATAATTAGTATTGAGGGGATCGAGTCGAGCTCATGACTCGGTAATAAAAAACGAGGTGCCTCGTGGGGGAGTCCCATGCTTATCCTATGTACATATTGTCGCTTTATAATGTAGTAACGTGTGGGGATTTGTGCCCTTCCAACCTTTGTTCCGTGGTTGTTTGTGAATTGTGGATTTTAGATAATCATGATCTTCACGATTGGAGCCTCTCGTGTTTGTTTTATGGGAGCACTCGATCGTTTGCTTTGAAGACTTTCTCAATATCCATGATATATCCTTTGATGTTCTAACCTTAGGTTTATAGCACACTTCATAAAGGGATTTAAATTTAATGGTTACACCCTTTCCATGCTAGATTAGGCATTCGACTACGTCTCTAGTGTGGGGGTGTTTGTACCCCTAGACTCGAAACATTGAGGACAATGTTTAACTTTAGTATGGGGGGATGAGTAGATACTTCACCTTGCTTACGTCAACACGCAATCAAAAATTTCATCTTTTTGTGTATCGTTTTGTTGCAAAATAAGGCTAAAAATGGAAAAATTTTAAAATTTTTCTCATGTTTTATAAGTGTTTGAAGACACGAATGTAGGTTTTCCGATGGCGAGAATAAGAGTAATTTTTGACTCGACCGTGCGTGTTGAGCACTTAGCTTTGATTCCTTAACTTTACAATAGGCTAAGTCTCTTAAATGAGGACGAGAAATGATAGAGTTAATTATAAGTTACTATGCTAAACGTAGAGTACTCGTATTCTTTCAAAAACTCATGTGTTCTCGTTGTTTGCTTATTCTCCCTTCGCTTGTATATATTTTTTGCTTAATAAATATTGACTTAGCGGTTTAGTCTTGATTGTTGGGTTTCTAGTCTTTTCTAGTATCTTCCGTGTAATTAAATTGGGAAAACATTAAGGTATCTCCAGCGTCACGGTTTTGAAGTATTAGCACCCGAATAATCGAAAGCTTCACCCAATAATAAGATTTCAAGTGCTCACCTAAATCAAGCAAACAATTTGAAGCTCACAAGGCCGAAAAATCTATGCAAAATTGAAAGTGAATCAAGCCTTAATCTTTGAAGCTTTAAAGATCCAAAATTCGCCTTAGCGTGAGGATATACGTCTTTGGCTAATAAAACCACCGATGAGGTGGATAATAAAAGGGAGGCAAGACCGAGTTCATAATAAAAGCTTCATGGCGAAGTTGAATAAAAGATGGAGGTAAACCTATGATAATAAGGCCCTTCCGTTAGGGGGCGTATAAAAGTCTTGGTAATAAGTCTCATGTTCAAAACCGTTATAAAACCGTGTTTATCTATCCTTCTTGTTGACTTAATTGTTTGACATCGTTGTCTATTAGGAGGGGTTATTGATTTGATGGTCTTGGTTACACCGTTAGGACTCTATTTTTAGACCTAAATCTCTATTATCGCATAAGTCAAACAATGTATCCTCGTGAAACATTCAAGACATCATAAAATATAAGAGATACAACTTAGGATATTGGGATGATAAGTACGTGATTAGGGCATATGAGTAGTGTTAGCATTACTAACTTATAATGACAATGATCTCGTTGCACGCTTGGCATCGAATTGGGGTGAAAATCGAGGACGACGAAATTATTTCTAACAAAATATTCACGTGTTCTTGTTCTATGAACCTAAACGTCCCATTTTGCGGTGAAAATTATACATTATGTCTAAAACACAAGTAGTAGTAATAGTAGTAGTGTAGCTAGTTTATCGTTCAATAAAGTGAATAAAAATGAATTTTGGAGGTGCTACGATACTTTATTCTAGCATTGCGTGAGGGCACGGCAATGGTTTAGTATGGGGGAGTGATGAGACTGCTTTTATACATAGTCTCATCGTCCAAAAAGGGCTTTAAATGCATAAAATATCATGAAAATACCCCAATATATGCATGTGTTTGTTGCTTGTGTATTTTAGGTACGGATTTTGAGAAAATGACAAAAGATCAAAAGAATCATACAAAAACGAACACGGGAAATGAAGCCGCACATTGAACCAAGCCCTAATGAAGAATTTTCAAAAGAAAACCCTTGAAGATTTGAAGATTTATAAAGAAGGGTCCACCAATATTGAAGAATTTACACTTTATACCCTTGTATCCTCATAATTACAAGATTGGTCCCTAAAGTTTGTCAATATTACAAAAAGGGCCCTCCACTTTGAAGAATTGGCAATTTTAGTCCCTCAACAAAACTAAAATGTCAATATTAGTCCTTCTCAAAGTCAAACACACCATGAAAAACTTCAAGTTACAAGAATTACAAATTTGGTCCTTTGAAAATGTCAAAATTACCAAAAGGACCCTTGACTTTGAAGACTTGGCAAGAATGGTCCCTCAAAAATGAAGACTTGTCATTTTCAGTCCTCCAAGATGTCAATCATACAAGTAAAGACCATAATCCTTGAAGAAAATACAAAATTAGTCCTTCAAGAATCAAGAATTGGCAAGAAATACCCCTGAAATTACTTTTCAAAACTTTTTAGGGCAAAAGTGTGAAAAGTGAAACTTCAATAACAAAGGAAATGAAGTTTCAGCTTTTTTATTTGCTGATGAAAGACAAAGGAAAGAATGGGGGTCAAAGCTGGCAGACAACATAAGTTACATAGACTAGTGTCATGGTGACACGTGCCCCACTCAACCAAACCCACCAATGAGAGCTCTCCCTGTCTCCACATCACCAATCCACTCACCAAGCCGTAACTAACTAATTATTTATTAGTTAATTACGCGCTAAACATTCCATTTAAACACAAAAGAAGATCAAACCAGTGTTCTTGGAGTTCATAAGCAAATTTGGGTATTTGCTTAATACTTGATAATACCCCTTAATTCACTCCAGATTTGTGATTAAGGTGAGACTAAACACAACCCCACCTTAAACCCTTGGCCACGTCACCATACCAGCTCACACGATAAACCCTTCTACACCACCTTTGGGGAAAAGGCCAAAAGAAGAAAGGGAATCAACAGCTCATATTCCAGCTTACTCCTTAAGCTTGATATACACTATTTGATGCATTTTCACACTTGCCACCTCCACAAAACGCCAATTCTCAGTCACATGTTCAAGATTCTTCAAGCAAGACAAAGGGCAATTTGGGGACTTCCATAGTTAGGGTTTCATGTTTTTCAACTTACTTAGCTCATTTGTATGCCTATATAAAGGCCTTAGGATGCTACATTATTTCTTTGCTCTTGAATTTTCCTTTGTTCAAAGTTCTGTAAATCCATATTCAGTTTAATGAAATGAGTTTGAATCTTTGAAGAAAAGTCAAGTGCCATTGTTGTTTACTGCTTGTTATTATTCTTAGTTTGTTAATCTTGAAACTCAAAACCTATTTTTAAGGAGTGTGCAAAAGTTTGCACATTTTCCTTCAAGCTTGATATTTTGCTAAGTTTCTTGGTACACCTTGGAATTCTTGGGCTATAAAGCTGATCATAGCATCCTGATATTGATTTATCAAGGTGTGGTGAAGCCTATAACTTGGGGATAATCAAGTGTGGGGTACAAGAGTTGCATTAATCAAGGATTTTTCACCTTTCTGTTTTTGATATTTTTCTTCTAACCTTGTTGAATCTTAGCAGTATTTATTGTGGAAGCTTGTGCTTGTTCTTGCTAGCACATAAGCCCAAAATTCGTGGGTGTGGATGTACATCCATGAGGTTTGCATAGTTAATCTCAAAATCTGATAAAATATTGGATATTTGTGATATTTGTGTGTTGCTTGTGTTCTTGTGAAATTTGTGGCTTAATCTTGTTCTAATCTGCATATCTCATCTGTTATTGTGTTGATTTGGGCTTGGGTAACCTTGGAATGCACTTTTGATTTGAAAATTTGATCTTGAAAAGTTAAAAGGGTGTTTGGGATTACCTGTCTTGAATCATTGTGTGTTATTTTGTGGTTGGAAGTTTGTGTTATTGCTTTGTATCTACTATATACTTGTTTGAGTGCTATTTGCTGCAAGTTTTCAGCTTTGAAACACCAAATCAAACATTGTGCTACATCTCATTGATTTTAACTGTTTTTGACCTAAGATTTTGGTAATATCTAGAATATATGCATGCTTAGGGTTAAAAGTTGTTAAATCATCATTAATATAACATATGTGATAGATCTGAGTGATTGAATTTGGCTTGTTGGTCAAGTGCATCAGCAAAAATAAAATCTCCTTGTGTTAGTGTTCATCAGTAACCTTCAAGCAGTGTATGCTTTTGGTGCAATTTGGTTGGCTGGAATTTGCTAAAACAACTTATAAGTTCATAACTGCTTATGTGTTCATGTCTGGTGCATATCTGGTGATGTTTTGATTAAACTGTACTAACTGGCTGTTAGTGATTGTGATTTATTGATTGTTATTGACTCCTTATGATTCACTGATCATTTGGGTGCCTGTGTGTAACTTGAATCTCCAAAAAAGTCACTAAAGACAAAAAGTCAAACAAGTCAAGCAGTGGAAAAAGTTTCCACTGCTCAACATCCAAAACTAGCCCCTGCTAGTGTAATTTTGCATTTAGCTTATTAATAAGCCATATTGGCTTATCCAGACCTACAACAACTTATTTTTTGTGATCAGTCTTCATCATTTGACCCATTTGTTTGAACTGGAGCTTATTAGACTTTGACTTTGACTTTTTGTTAGAAAACCAACTCATTTGACTTTTTCATAAGTGCTTATTTACTTATATTAGCTTATTCAGTGAACTTATTTGAAAACTTTTTGTTGATTAAGCTTAGTTAAGTCATTTAAAAGCTTTAGAAACTTGAATCCGCTCTTGGGATAACCTAGAACTCGAAAACGACTATTTTGTCGTTTTGTGTAGATTGTTGCATTTTCAGGCTTATTCCTTGGACTTTTTTCAAATTTCTTTTTACAGAAGTCTTAAGTAACTCAAAAGAAGCTTGTGTGTCTAATTTAATCTTATGGCATCAGCTTATAGCTTAATGGGCCAAAAAGCCCATTAAGAATAAGCTGTTTGATATAAGCCAACTTATTTCATATTTTTAGCTTTTGGGCCTTTGAAAGATTGTGTTCAGAATCAAATTTTGAGCCAGATAGGAGTTTTTGGGCTTAATTGGACAACATTTTTCTTATTGGGCCTTAATAATCCCATTGAGGTGATTGTTTGGACTTTTGGCCCATTTGGAGGCCCATTAGGAGTATTTTTGTAATTTCAACTTCGTTTCTGTGTTTATTAGGTTAAATTAAGCTAGTTTTCAAGTTTTTAGAATTTTTTATAAATTTTGGATTTTTAATATTATTTTATTATTAAAAATTAAATTTTAGATTTTTCAAGTTTTTATATTTTTCTTAGGTTAAATACATTAAATTAGGAATTTCACAACTTTTAGAGTATTTTTATTGTCATTAGATTAATTTTTATAATTATTTTAAGTTTTAATAGTTTTTATTTGTTTTTAAATAGTTTTAATTAATTTTAAAATTTTCAAAAAATAGGTTTAAATTAAGTTAGGGTATTTTAGAGGTTTACAATTGAAAAAATCTCATTTTGGACTTTTTGTTAATTAAATTGATTTTAGGGCTTTAATTAGCATTAAAAAAATATTATTTAATTAAATAAAAAGGTTTGAGTGATTTTTGATTTTTTGTAAACTCTTATTACATTATTTAGGATTTATTGCAATTTTCTAGGAATTTTTAGAGTAAAATTTTAATTTTGGTACTTTTTACGGTTTTATGTGAACGACACTTTCGTCTTAGTTTAATCCGTCATCATAACCGTCATTCTCTTCTTATCTCATTTCTATTTTCTTTTCTCATAATCATATAATCACAAAGTTAATCATCTCTCTACACAACACACTAGCCTCCTTGAGAAACGAACGTTCACCATTGGTCATTAGTGCTTGGTTTTCCTAAACTGGCACTTAATACTTCCACTATTTTACGCTCTTTTCACAAAGGGTAGTAAAAAGGCTACATCAAGCATATCAGGAAGATGATCACAACAGTTAGAAGGATCAAATAACTTTAAAGAATCCAACTTTTAAATAGAATCATTTTTAGAAGAAACATTAGTATTTAAAGGAAAGATATGCTCATAAAACTTAACATCCGTAGAAAAATGACTTGTTGTCTATCAAGACTAAACAACTTATAACCCTTCTTATAATTAGTAAAACCAATTAGCACACATTTCTCATATCTAGACCTGAACATATCATGATTATTCGACACAGTAACATAAGCAAGACACCTAAAAGCTCTGATATTTTTTAGAGAAGGAGATTTAGCATATATAAGATCAAAAGGAGAATGACATCTAGCACATAAGAGGGTAACTTGTTAATCAAATAAGTAGTAGTAAGAATACACTCAGACCAAAAAGACAAAGGTAACCCTCTCTTAAAAAGAAGAGACTTAGCCACATTAAGAAGGTGTCTATGCTCTCTCTCAACAATCCCATTTTGTTGAGGAGTGTAACTACAAGACGTTTGATGAATTAGACCATTTTGTTAACAAAAGTCACAAACTTATTATTTACAAATTCAGTCCCATGATCACTATGAAAAACCTTAACTTTCTTAGAAAATTAAGTTTGAAGTAAATTATAAAAAAACATTAAGTTTTCATAAACTTTTGTCTTATTTTTCCACAAATAAACCCAAACAGACCTAGTATAGTCATCCACAATGGTAGGAAATTTTTTTATAACCATCCCTGCTAGTAACCCTATAAGGTCCCCACAAATCTAAGTGAACAAGTTCACCTAGACTAGTAGACACATGGTCACTAAGAGGAAATTGTTCTCAAATATGCTTAGCACATTGACAAATATCACAAACCATATTAGTTTGAGTGTTATCAAGAGTTAAACTAGATTTCAAAACATCAAGAACTTGGTCTGAAGGATGACCAAGTGTGTAATGCCAAGTAAATCTAAGCAAACAACAAATAGTATTAACACTGGATTCTCAAATCCTATACCTTGATTTCCATCAATGTAATACAAACCACTAGACTGTCTAACAGTCCCCAATATTTTCCCTGCTTCAAATCCTGATCAAGAATATAACACTTAAGTTCACCAAAAGCAACATTCAATTTAGTATCCTTTGCCACTTTATGAACAAACATCAAACTAACACAATATTGTGGAACAACCAGCACATCAAATAAAGTCAAGTAATTGGTTAGAGGCATATTTACAGTTTAAGTGATGAATGCCCCAGTCTCATTAGGATGAGACACTTTAATTTTTAAGTGTGAAATATCAATAACATTTACAAGATTTTTTTCTATGAAGGTCATGTGTTGGTTTGTGCCAGAATTTGTAATCAACCCATTAGTGACAAGTTTAGAGTGATTTTTACTATTATAACAAAAAAAAATTGCAACGTTTTTATAAAAATAGTACTAGTATTCAATAAGTACCTGCCATATTAGCATGAACGTTTTTCCCATTATTAGAATTATCTTTAATAAGAGCAATAATAGTAGAAAGTTGCTCATCAGAGAATCCAGTAGAACTACTAGAACAAAGATAAATATTAGACATTTTATTCATACTGTTATTCCCTTTAAAACTCATATTATTTTTCTTTTTTTCAAAATCAACAGGATAACTGTTAGTCCTCGTAATTGTGCAATACAAACACGTTAGACCGATTAACTACTAATAAAAATACTTCTACTTTTCAACGTTGAATTTATTACTAGTATAACTATACCAAAGAATTATACCAAGTTGTTTGCGGAATAACAACAGGGATGAATGACCAGTGTTCTCCCTTGATAATCATCAAGGGAGGAAGAACTCCTAACACTACACTTTGTGTATTTTGTAAAATGGAAATCTTACCTATATCTATTAAAACCTATCTATATATAGGAAAAGAAACTTAAAACTTCAAAAGGAAGCTTTCAATAAAGTGAAGCCCCATGTGCCCTCATGTGTTCTTTCATATTAAAGTACAAAAGTAAATAATACTTTTGACATTTTTATTGGCTGTACAAGTAACCACTTTGTACTCTTGTCTTCCCTTTCTTTTAGGAAGTTCCCACCAATATCTTTAGGTTGTATTTCAAGAGATATATGAACATCGTTCAGCTTGGTTTGTAACTCCAAGCTGAATTTAAACAACTTCTTCAGGCCTTGTCCTTCAAGTGTTGATCTGCATGAGCTACTGAAATGAGGCTTTGTCTTCAAAGTACTTTGGAAGTGCTGGTGCTGAACTGTTGGTGATGGACCTGGTGCTGAAGTGTCTTCCGCAATTCCTAAAGTTGTCTTCAGCAAATCCTAAAGATGTCTTCAACAAATCCTGAAGTTGTCTTCAGATGTTCAACTGATATTTTATATTCAAATACTTGTGAGGAACAATTGGGTCAAATCTTGACCCAACAATCTCTCCCTATTTAGATATAAAAATAGCCTGAGTTGTAGTCTTCTTTGTTCAAGTCTTCTTTGTTCGATGACCGTCTTTAGTCACTGAAGCTTGAAACCTTGAAGATGACAAACTGAGTGTATTTTCACTCAATACATACACTTAGTCTATTAGTTTTTCAAATTTTAGTCCAACAATCTCCCCTTATTTGGACATAAGGATAACCGAAGTGAAATCATCAGATGTGAGCGAGTAAATACAACTTCTTCTCACATTCTGATGATACAAAGAATAAAATGATAAACAAATTAATAAATGTTCTTTGTTGTTGAAGTTGTAAGAAAGTAAACTATTAAACCTGAAACAATAACATCAGTGACCTATTTTAGAAATCACATTCTGGTACAAGGTTTAGAGTTTTCATAAGTGCAGCAACTTGGGTTTAGTGAAGATTTGATGGTTCAGTGGTTTAATATTCAGGTACCCAGAGGTTTAAACTTTTGTTGTTTCAGAGTATTCGCGTATTAGTGATCAGTCACTTTGTAATAAACTTAAAAAACCAACTTTTAACTTATTCTACACAATACAAACTGATCAAACATAACCATTTTTCAAACCCAATCAGCTCTTTTCATTATAGCTGATCAAACACCAACCCTTTATCAACTAGCTTCATTCTTTTGACAAAAACAATATCATACGTCACACCCAATACTTCACTTCCTCGACAGACCCAATACCATTTGTGTTTTACAAACACACTCGTTCTCTCTTCAGGTTGTTTTTATTGTAAGGTTTGGAAAGTGTTTTATTGTGAGATTGGTTTTGGATTATGATTTGTTCTTGTAGCATTTGTTGAATCAAACTTTATTTTCTCGACCTGATGCTTCATCGGCATTGTAGCCATACCAGCTCATGTGGGTGTTATACGCTTGATGGAAATATTAGTGTATTTCTCTCCCTCAAAAATTGCAAACACTTAACAATTTTTGAATTTTTACACTAATAAGTTAGCAATAAAATGATAGCATAAGATGTAAATGAAGTTTTTACCTGCTGAGGTTTCAGTCAGGACATGCTGAAGGTTCGTCCAGAAACTATTGTTGGAGGTTCACCTTCAGGTTCAAACTTTGTACATCGGCTTCAGATCTGCTGAAGGTTCAGTCACTGCTGGTGGTTCAGTACTGAAGGAGGTCCGAAATTGCTGGGGGTCCACCTGCCGGAGGGTTCATCCATTTATGCTAAAGGGGTTTCAGTCTTTGCTGGTAGTTCAGAAATTGTTGAAGGGGGTCCAACATTGCTTGAGGGTCCAGGTAAGCCCGAAGATGGTTCAGTACTGCAGGAGGATTCAGCAGCTGAGGGGTTCAGTCCAGTCTTGTTGGAGAGGGTTCAGTCCAGTCTTGTTGGAGAGGGTTCAGAAATTGCTGGAGGGTCCAGAATCTGATTGTTCAACGACCACCTGAAGGGTTCAGGTTCAGCTATTGAACTCCAGTATGTAACCTTCAGTATTTGGGCTTCAGTAGATAGCTTTCTGCTGCGGGCTTCAACATTGGGCCTTTAGCTCCAGTTTTTAAATACTCAACATAAAACCATCAACATCTTATCTTTAGCTCATACAAACACCATTCAACTCCTAGCTTTCTGTTTCTATTTTAGAAACGAAATACTAAGAGTGTGTTTAGTTGGAGAAAACTACCCCACTTTTCTAGAAAAGTTTTCTTTTGAAAAGTGAAAAATAGAAAACATGTTTAGTTTCATTGTTTTTAATATTTTTCAAAAATCATGAAATTTTCATTTTCTAATTTTATATAGAAAACTAGAAAACCCCATATTCCCCTTTTCTATTTCTTTTCCCAAATAAAGATAAAACATGTTCACATATCAATTTCGAACCTTATTTTACGTTTCACTTTCTTAACGTTTTTTTGCAAATTTTTTACATTTCGACAGTTTTTCACGTTTTTGTCACTTTTCTTTACGTTTCTTCATTTTCCACGTTTTCGCTGTCTTTTTTACGTTTTTGTCTCTTTTTTGACGTATTTGTCAGTTTCTACGTTTTCGTCGGTAATTTTACGTTTTCATCAGTATATTTACGTTTTCGTCTGTATTTTTAAGTTTTCCTTCGATTTATTCCATTTTCGTTAGTATTTTTACGTTTTCATCAGTAGTTTTACGTTTTCGTCCGAATTTTTACGTTTTCGTCTGAATTTATACGTACTCGTCAGTATTTATACATTTTCGACAACCTTTTTACGTTTCCGTTCGAATATTTATGTTTTCGTTCGAATATTTACGTTTTCGTCAAACCTTTAACTTTTTCGTCTGATTTTTTACGTTTTCGTCCGATTTTTTCATTTCGCCTAAGATTTCATGTTTTCGTCTGAGATTTCACGTTTTCGTTAATATTTTTACGTTTAACTCCGATTTTTTACGTTTGGACTAATTTTTTACGTTTTCATCAGCGTTTTTACATTTTCATCAGATTTTGACGTTTTCGTTACGTTTTCATCAGTATTTTTATGCTTTCGTCCGATTTTTTCGTTTTTGTCAGTATTAATACGTTTTCGTCAGTTTTGGACGAAAACATAAAATTTTGGACGAAAATGTAAAAATACTGAGGTAAATGTAAAAATACTGACGAAGACGTAAAAATGGACGAAAACGTAAAATTCGGACGAAAACGTACAATTACTGACAAAAACGTAAAAATACTGACGAAAACGTAAAAATCGGACGAAAATGTAAAAATTCGGATGAAAACATAAAAATAATGACGAAAACATAAAATTACTGACGGAAACGTAAAATTACTAATGATAACATAAAAATAAGCTGACAAAAACGTAAAAACGCTAATGAAAACGTAAAAACACTGATGAAAATGTAAAAAATCGGCGAAAACGTAAAAAATAGCACTAATACTTAAAAAACCTGATGAAACCCTAAAAAATCAGATGAAAACGTAATAATACTGATGAAAATGTAAAAAAGCTGATTAAAAGGTAAAATAACTTACGAAAACGTGAAAAAGAAAACGGGAAAAAACAGACGAAAATTTAAAAAAACTAGTAAAAACGTGAAAAAAGGTTGATCATGAAAAGTTATGATTAAAAAGTTTCGTCTAAATATTGTTCATTTTTATAGAAAATGAAAAATACCATCTAAACAAGTTTTCAAAATTTTGAACTCTACTCTTGAAAAGAAAACTCTTTTATTCTTTAGAAAGTTAGAAACATAAAATTATGAAAATTTTTACACAATTAAACAACCCCTAAACGATCTGGTTTGTTCACTGATTTTTATCAGTTTTACCCCATATATCTCACTAAAGCTCTTTTCTTCAGTATCTTTAAAAAACAGAACATACACACTTTATTCCCGCCGACATACACCCCATTCTCTCCTTTTCACGAGTACCCAGCCGATTTCTTTTATAAGTCCAGCATACCCCATCCATACTTATTGAACCAAAAACTCATTTTTCATGAGTTTTAATAAGCACCTCCACCACTTCATCAGTTTGACTCCAACTGACTGATCTTTTTTCTTATCAGCCCAACCCGTCTCTTTTTATCAACCAAAACCTCTTCTTCGAGGTTCTTTAAACATCACTGATAACCATCCCCCTTAGGCATCTTTATATCAAAACTCCAAATACCATGAAATCATTATATGCCCACCTTAAAAAACCGAATCTTCAATTTAAAACAATTCATTTTTTTGCCAAAAGAAATGAATTAAATCTTTCTTTTCGATTTGATTTATGGGTTTGTTAATGGTTGATGGTTTCAATCTGTGTATTGATTTGATGAGTTGTGGGATTCGTGCTTTAGTAACATTGGATCTTGGTTTTGTGATTTACGAGTGCCAGTGTTTTTTTGTTGGTGTGAGATTCGATTTTTATAGTTTCATGTGATTTGGTTTTCAAGGTGGTTTGTGAATCGGTGATAGATCTATGATTTTTGTTTATGTCGAATAATGATTAACAGATTTGTGACGGTGGTTTAATTGATATGGTTATTTGTTTGGGACGGTGGGTATGGGTGGGAGTTATGTTGTTGGTGTCAGTGATGGGTTGTTGTTTTGGATAAGATATTTGTGGGGTTTGCCATGGTCAAAGTATTTATCTCTCTCACTCAAAAACTGGTTCATTAAAGTAGCATATTTTGAGCACCAAAAATAAATTTGACAATGCTCAAAAGTATTGGCAGTTAATACTGAACGAATCTGGATCACAAGGATGATCTACCCTTTCTGATACCACTTTTTCGTCCTTGTAATCGTGCAATAAAAACACGATTAGACCGATTAATTACTAATAACAATACTTGTACTTTTCAACGTTTAATTCATTATTAGTATAAATATAACAAAGAATTATACACAGTTGTTTGCGGAATAACAACCGAGATTTAATGACAAATATTCTCCCTTGATAATCATTCAAGGAAGAAGAACTCCTAACACTACACTTCGTGTATTTCGTGAAATGGAAATCTTATTTATCTCTATTACAACCTATCTATATATAGGAAAAGAAAACTGAATCTTATGAGGAAGTTTTCAATAAAGTTAAGCCCTAGGTGCCCCTATGTACTCCCATGTGTTCTTTCCCATCAAAGTACAAAAGTAAATAATAATTTTTACTTTCTTATTGGTTGTACAAGTAACCACTCTTGTACTCTTGCCTTCCCTTGCTTTTAGGAAGTTCCTGCTAATATTTCCAGGTTCTATTTCAAGAGATAGGTGAACATCGTTCAGTTTGGCTTGTCACTTCAAGATGAACTGAAGCAACTTCTTTAGGCCTTGTCCTTCAGGTGCTGAAGTGAAGACTTTGTCTTCAAAGTACTCTAGACGTGATGGTGTTGAACTGTCTTCAGCTAGACATGGTTTTGGACCTGGTGTTGTAGTGTCTTCAACAATGCTTAAAGTTGTCTTCAGCAAATTCTGAAGATGTCTTTAGTAAATCCTAAAGTTGTCTTCAGGTCTTCAGCTGCTATTTTATATTCAAATACTTGTGGTGTTCAATTTGGTCAAATCTTGACCAAACAGCAAGTAATCAACTTGAAACATCTGTCAATACTATGACCATTAAAACTACAATTCTCACATAATAGAGTAGGTCCCCTAATAACCCTTTTATTCCAAGTGTCATTATGTCTAGAACTATTAGTAGGTTTAGGTCTATTACCAAAAGTCCATGGCCTCTAAAAAGTTACTTTTATTAGGAACACTTGCATCAAATGCAGGATTTTGAGACCTAGAAGAAACACTATAATTGTTACCAGAAGTAACAACTGTATGTCATTCCTCACTAGAAATAATAAAATAAGCATTTCTAACATTAGGCAAAGGATCCCAAGACAAAATAGAACTCCTAATTTGCATATAAGACTCATCAAGACCTATCAAGAATTGTATAAGTTTCATCAAGTCATTATGTTTTTTAGAATCCTCTATAACATGACAAGTACATCTACGCAGTTTAACCAAAGCATCAAACTGTTTCCTCAATGAATTTAATTTGTGATAGTAGTCAACAATAGACAACCCATTCTGAGACAAAAAATTGATCTTATGATGCCAATTAAAAGTAACAGAATCATCTACCTTATCATAGGTCTCCTTAAGTTCCTGCCACACATGAGAGACCCTATTAGAGAAAATTTTCCCAATATATAACTCCTTAAAAATAGAGTTTGTGATCTAACCGAAAAGAATAACATTGACCCCATACCAGTGTCTACCCAATACTTTCATTAGTATTAGATCTCCTACGTGTACCATCTATAAAACCAATCTTATTCTTTCACTCTAAAGTAAGTTGCATAACACAAGACCAAACTTGGTAATTAGCAGTGCCTTTAACTTTTATAGACACAACAGTAAGAGAAGTAGAATAATTAGGATTCAAATGCAATGGATGAATTAAGTCTAATTTTTTGTTTAAAGTAACATTATCACCATTTTAACTACACTGTTCATATTCATCATCAGTAAACCATGCACAGACATGATTGTAAGAAGAGAACAAACTAATAACAGAAAAGAAAAAAACAAAAAAAGAAGAAGAAAAAAGAAAATCAAGATCAAGCCCTTTTAGTTCCCAGGATTCTAAACCATTCAGTGATGGTAGGTCAAGGGCAAAAACTTAGTCAAGAATGTATAAAATAAGAGAATTTAGAAAAACAAAAAACAAGAAACAAGAAAGGAGAAGAGAGGTCTTACAGTGCTATCAACCAGCAAGAATAAGCGAAAGAATCACAATAATCCTTTGATACAATCAAAAGAAACCAAACCCAGAATCTTATCCAAATACAAACCTTAATTTTCCAATTAGAGAAAATTAACCACCAAGTCAAATGATTCCAACCAAGAACCATCTCGAACAACAATTAATCATCGTTAATTGATCACCAAAAGCCTCATAACAAAAATCCCCAATTTTACCAAACCGTAACTTCTCAAAAAAAAATTGGGCGTTTTTCAAGAAATCACAATTTTAAATCAATTAAAGAAAAAGAACAATTAAACCAATGTTAATGGTAAATAATTTTGAAGAGTTTTAAAACACAATCGATTTAGAGAAAGATTGTTTGATATTTGAATTAAACAACCACAAATCTGGAATCTCAATACAAGAATGATAAAACCAAATTTATATATCAAAGCTAAAAAATTCACCCTCAACTAATCTGTGACAAATTTATTATTTAAGAATGATAATAGTGTTACAATTCAAACCCAGAAAAAAAAATGAATCAATAGATCTCAATCTCAATAGAATATCAAGAAACAAAGCAATCATAATAGTTTGTAGGTGAAAAGTATCAAACTGATTTGTTAACCCCGACTTATATACGACTTCATCTTTAACAGCTTGTACGAATACGTCCCTCTACTTCCAAACTAGCTAAACTTGTCCCAAACCTTTAATATAACTAAAATATAAGAAACATATATATACACTATTAGTCCTTGAAGTTTATTTTAGGCTAATATTAGAAAAAATTCTTTTAACATAAACAAACTTAATCTAATTAAAACACAAATTGATTTAATTTTGATGATATAAAATCAAAGACTACCTGATAAAGGATTTGTTGATTTGAAAATTGAATTTCAACCGAACAAATTTTGATTGTTAAGGCTGCTAAACCGTGTTTCGTGTTTCAGTTGTTTTAAGGATTTTAAGGTATGAAAGATTAAAAAACAAAACAAATCGTGTTTGGGAACGGAGTTATTCTTTTCCTATATTCTTTTTCTTTAATTTATATTGAGGCTTTTTGTTTATATTTAAATTGAGATAACAATATCAAGAAAAATCACCTCCGTTCTACATAAGTTTTTTTTAATTTTTTACACATATATTTTTATGTTTATGTTGATTTTTTGGTATGTAAAAGACGAACTTATTATTTTCTTGCAAATAAAGAAGTATTTTAGATTTTTTTATTAAAAATACTTTTATAAAAAAACTATAAATACAAAGTAATAAAGTTATTATTTATTAAAGGATGAATTGATTTTATTAAACTTATAAAATCTTCATAAAACATTTTGTTTTACTATATAAAAGATATGTACTCGCAACGAGTGGACCAAAATTGATGGTTTTACGTAAACTAACTACAAAGTTTAGTAATACCATACTCCTTCCGTCCCAATATTATTGTCCACGTTTTTTTTGGATGTCTCAATTTAATTATCCATTACTAATAATGGAAAGGAAAGTATGATCAAGTTTACTATATTACTGTTGTTTGAACCTATAATTATAAATTTTTAAAAAGATGTAAATTAATTAGATAAAGATAAAACTGACTAACTATAAAAAAAGTAAGAGAGATAATGTAATAATAAATGTACTTCTTTTAAACGACATGATTTTTATCGGGGGAAATAATTTTGAAACAAAGGGGCACTTGTCATATCTTAAGGGGGAATTGCATATATCCTCATCTATATTCAGTCAATTGCATATATACCTAGTCAAAAATTACAACTTCGTATATACCCAATAACAATGAACATTTGCATTATAAGACAATGTTATCTTTTTCTTATTCATCTTCATAACACCTCCATCACCCATACCCATCTATTTTTACACTAAATTGCAACTTCAGATCCCTATCCTAACAAAATCATCATCGCACGACATAAAATCTCTCACTAGAGTAGATAATTTTTGTGCGAAATCATATAACCACACTTAAAATTCGAGTAAAATCATCATCCCACGAAAAGAAATTTAGCGGTCAATAGCATAATTTGAAAATGATTATTTTTGGCAAAACTAGCTATAAGCTGTTAACTGTAAGCTATAAGCTGTTAACTGTAAGCTGTTAGCTGTTAACCGTAAGCTGTTAGCTGTTAATAAAAGTGTTTGGTAGATTAGCTGTTAATTGTACAATTAAAATGTAAAACGACTTAAACGGGCATATTTAAATAAATTATAATATAACTGGATGGTATATCAATAATTCATAACTTTAACAGCTCTTGGCATTTTAAAAGATGTATGAATCAGATTTTTATCTAAGAGCTACTTGTTTAAAAAAAAGATAAAAGCTCTAAAAAATTGTTGCACAAAAAAAACTATTAAATTATTTTTTTAACAAAAAAATTAGCAGCTCTAGAAAAGCTTCAAAATAACTCTTACTAAACGAATCATGTGTCTTAAGAAATTTATAGATAATTGCTCATGTATAATGATCCAACCTTTATCATGTCACTTATAACCAAAAAAATCATTTTATTAAAAGTAAAGATCATGTATTTGTTTAGTTGCAAATATATTGAAATACGTCATATAATCACAAATTAAAAATCTCCTAATATACTTAAACAAATGTACTAGTGAGTGAGATGGAAAAGTTATATTGTAGGTCAACTTGAATACCCTTAGTTGATCTAAAACAATTTCAAATTACTCAAGACCTATGTTTCATAGAACTTTTAGCTACTAAACATTATAACTAGTGAATTTAGGAATTTACAAATACAGGCTACTTATAATCAGGGGTAACGTAGGATATGTGCATGCATGTGCCGACTAAACAATTCCAAATCGAATAGGATTTTGTTTCACTCAATATTTTCATGATCTATAAATAAGGTGACCGGTTTAGTTTGTTTTCATTCATTTTTTTATTGTTCGAGTCAATTGTTTTCCTTACCTAAAAAAATCATATCGTCTTGTTCCGACCGATTGTTAAAGTCCTCTGATCTTATCGATCTTGTTTCGTTAAAAGTTTCTGCCCATCACAGTTTTCACAATACGTAAAATCTTGGCTATTCTTTTTTGCATCTTGATAAATTTATTAGCATCATACGCTCAAAACCGTAACACTTACGTGTTTTTAAGAAACCAAAAATATGCAACATGCTTCACGTTACCGGTTTTAAACTCACATCTCCATTGGAACTACTACACCAATGGTATGGGCACTAACACTGTCGACGTAGCATTTAGGCACACCGGATCAACAACATCTCAATGGGTTGCATGGGCCTTAAACATTGATGGCAAGGGTATGATTGGTGCTCAAGAACTTGTTGCTGTAAATAGCTCGGCTGGGTCGGTTCAAGCATACACTTCTGCCATAACTAGTTATGGTACACGGTTACAACCAAGTTCTTTGAGTTTTGAAGTGCCACTGATTAGAGTTGAGAGAGTTAATGGTGATGTGGTTATATATGAAACGTTGGTTTTGCTAAGTGGTAAGACGACAATTAATCAACTGTGACAAGTAGGTCCGGTTTTTAATGGACATCTAGGTATACATAAGACAGGTTCGAATAATACGAATGCAGTTGGGGAAGTTGATTTTACTGCAGGCCAGATAAGTGCTGATGTTGGCGATTCTGGGATTTACCTTTTGAAATAATGTGTGATGCTAGTGATTACGCGGTAGGTGCGGTATTGGGGCAACGTAAGACCAATTTCTTGCCTATACACTATGCAAGTAAGACTATGACAGATGCTCAAACTAAGTATACTACAACAGAAAAGGAGTTATTTGCCGTTGTATATGCTTTCGAAAAGTTTAGACCATACCTCGTCTTGTCTAAAACCATAGTGTATATAGACCACTGACTATCAAATATCTTCTTAATAAACAAGATGTCAAGCCGAGATTGCTCCGGTGGATTCTCCTCCTTCAAGAATTTAATGTCAAATTTCTAGACAAAAAGGAGCCGAGAATCTCGCGGCCGATCATGTTTATAGACTTGAGAATCCTCACCAAAGCGATCGAGAGACCAGGGAAATTAATGAAACATTTCCTCTCGAGACGCTTGGTATGATTGCTTTTCGTGGTTAGGATAGTACCCCGTGGTTTGCGGACATCGCAAATTACCATGCGGGGAAGTTCGTGATTAAGTGTATGTCATCCCAACAAAAAACAGAAATTTTTCAAGGACATATCCTATTATTTTTGAGACGACCCATATTTGTTTTGAGTGTGCGCGGATCAAGTGATTCGTAGGTGTGTGTTTGGCAAAGAAGCTAAAGATATTCTTAAAGCTTGTCATGAATGACCCACCAGGGGACATCATGGTGCCAATGCCACCGCGAAAAAAGTCTTTGATTCCAGTTTCTTTTGGCCTTCCATATATCGATATGCCCAAGAATTGCTCAAGACTTGTGATGCTTGTCAACGTTAAGGAAAGAATTCACAAAGGGATGAAATGCCCCAAAACATAATTCAAGTTTGTGAAATCTTTGACGTATGGGGAATCGATTTTATGGGGCCATTTCCATCATCAAAAGGAAAGAAGTATATTCTCGTAGCCGTGGACTATTTGTCGAACTGGGTTGAAGCTAAGGCTTTGCCTACTAATGATGCTCGGTTGTGGTGAAATTTTTGAAACAACTCTTTGCTAGGTTTGGAACTCCGCGGGCTATAATAAGTGATCGAGAGACCCATTTTTGTAATGAACAATTTGAAAAGGTTCTAAAGAAATATGGTGTCACTCATCGACTTTTGACGGCTTATCACCCTCAAACGAGTGGTCAAGTGGAGGTTTCAAACCGTGCTCTTAAGAGGATTTTGGAGCGTTCTATTGGAGAAAATCGCACTTCATGGTCGGATAAATTGGAGATGCATTGTGGGCTTTCCGTGCGGCCTATAAGACGCCAATTGGTTGTACACCATTTAGGTTGGTCTGCAGAAAGGCATGCCACTTGCCAATTGAAATCGAACATAAGGCGTATTGGGCTCTAAAACATTGTAACTTTGATTTGAGTACCGCGGGTGATCATCGCAAGGTTCAATTGAATGAACTAAGTGAATTAAGAGATCAAGCTTATGAGAATTCTTTGATCTATAAAGAGAAGACTAAGAGGATTCATGACTCTAAGATCAAAAACCGCATTTTCAATGTTGGTGATCAAGTCCTCTTATTCAACCCTAGACTTAAGATTTTCTCGGGTAAGCTTAAATTCCGTTGGTCCGGACCGTTCACCATTTCATAAGTATTCCCTTATGGCACCGTTGAGCTAGCTCAAAAAGAGGGGCCTAACTTTAAGGTGAATAGTCATCGAGTGAAGCACTATTTGGAGGGGACATACCTACGGAGGTTGTTCCGGATCTTCAAACATTCCCTAAGGACCAATGAATGCGGGGATCGAGTCGAGCTCATGAATCGGTTAACAAAAACAAGGTGCCTTGTGGGGGAGTCCCATACATTCTATCTTCTTTCTATTTTCTAACACTAATAAGGCTTGATCTTTTCGAGCTAGTGCTCATGTTTTGTTGTGATGTGAATCTTAGGTATGACCCTAATCATTACAGACTCTCGTGTTCGGTTTTTTCTTTTCCACACGAGCTTCCCTACTTTGATTGTCTAATGGGGCACTCTTTATCCTTTGATTTTTATCGACTAACGTTTTATCTTAAAGCATAATTAATAAATGACTTATATAATTGCGTACTCTTTCCATGTTAGGACTTTTGCATTAGACTCTTCGTGTTCTAGCAAGGGTGTGTTACTCTTGAGCTAGGAAACATTAAGGACAATGTTTGGTTTTAGCATGGGGGAGTCAATCGATATAATCGCTTGCACTTGCTTTTGTCGTGTTCAAACGTAATCGTTTTTTCATAAAAAAATTAAAATTTTAGTGTAATTTTGTGTTTAATAATAAAGAAAATAAGTGTTTTTGACACAAATGTAGGCTTTCCGTTGGTGAAAATAAGAATAGTTTTTTACTAGATTGATTTTTACCTTAGCTCATTCCTTAACATGCTTAAATCAAGTTTTGCTAGACTTTTATATAGGGGACTTTAAAACGTGAAAGTCTTAACTCATACGGGTTTAAGAACAAGAACTTTTCGCAAGTTCCTATAATTTATCCTAGAAAGTCATTTATCAAGGGAACTTTAAAACGCAAATTTTAAACTTGAAAAAGTCCAAGAAGATGCAAGATCCTATAGAGGACTTGAAAACCCAAAACTTTGATTTAATATGGTCTTAATTTAGACTTGCAAGGCTAAGTATCCATTAGTCTCACATCTTTGAGATTTACAATATGGAGAACAAGAGATGATAGAGCTGATCATAAGTTTTGAGGTTAAGTCTTCCTTGTATAAGCATTTTGTGTTGATTCTTTCTCCTCATATTTATTTTTCACGCTTGAATATTTCATTGCTTAATAAATGAAGTTTTTAGCGGTTTGGGCTCAATATCTTAACTCGTAACTCCTTCTTTTTCTTCCCTTGTAATTAAAGTGAGAACACATTGAGGGTGTCAGCGTCATGGACTTTTTGATCATGGGATTGCGGAAATTTGGCTTACTATATATATCATTAATAAAGAAGAATAAATAAAAACATGTTCTCTATGAGCCTTCGGGTGGGAGTCATGTAGCACTAGCCTTGTCATTAGAGCCTTATGGTGTATGGCATGGTGAGTGTTTAATAAAAATTGCTTCATCATTATGAGCCTTAGGGTGGATGGTGAATGTCAATTCCCTTGTTTATTTCCAAGGAGCCTTAGGGTGTGGATCATAGATAAGGAACACTTTTACATCTTAAAGAGCCTCAAGGTATATGATGTAAATGTTGCTAACTCCATAAATAGAGTCAAAATCGAGTTTGGAGGAATTATTTTTGCTTTAAGTGGTCCTATTAGACAAATTTCGGATCCGGGAATTTATTCCTAAAATCGTGTTAAGTTATCCTTGATGTGGGCTTTCTTTAGTGACAACGGTTTTTGAGGTCGAGGTTAGGTTTTGAGTGTTCGGTTTACACCGTTTTTGCCTTCATTTTTGGATTAATAATTATTACATAAGTCAAATGATCCTTTGGGTGAATGACAAACTTTAAAATCTAGAGATACAATGTGACAACCTTGGTTTTGAGGTTCGTCACTTAATCGTATTTTCAGGGTGTTATGTGTGACTATGTGTTTTATGTGTTTACGTGTTTATTTGGTGTAAATGAGGATGGTTTGGACATCGTTTATGAGTACGAAGTGCTCTTAATTAAATCGATGAATGGTTATTTAATGAATCATAAGCTCACATTATAGTGACTATGAAGTGAAATGAAATGAAATGAAGTGAAATGAAATGAAATGAAATGAAGTGAAATGAAATGAGATCACACGAAAATTTCGTGAAAGTTGAATTATCGTTTTCGTAGGATTTTGTGTATGTATCATACGTGATATATGTACATTAGATATATATTATCTATATTCTATGTATTATAGTAGTTTTCTATTTTAGGAAAGTTTTGAAAATAAAGTTAAGATCGAAAATTACGCAGAAAGTCGAAAAAATTAGCGAAAGAGGGTCCGGTTTAGACCCGGAAGTGTATGGAAGTATAGGTAAACATAAAATAGAAGGGAGAGAGTGTAAATAACCCAAATTTAAGGGGGTGGTTCGTGAATGGGCTGTTATGGCCGACTAAAGGAAGGAAACGGGTAGGAAAGGTCCAAGTAGAGTCCCTTTTGGGCTCAAACTTGTTAAGGAGGTTACCAAAGCCTATATAAACACCCCTAGACCCCTAAAAACGACCAATAAACCTACAATATACCTAATATCAGTTGAAACATCCATGGGGGAAGATCAAAACCGAAATATTACATAAGGGTTAAAGGTATGTAATTAAACTAGCTGGATTAACATTAAATTTACGTATCTAACCTAGTATGGTGGATTAGGGTTTAGGATTTTTGATTTTTGATTAGGGTTTCATAATAGGAATGATGATTTCTGTAATTAATAATATTAGGGTTCTTAATATTCAATTAATTAGGTTATTATGAGGTTTAATGATGATTAAAAGGTTTAATCATGTTTAAATTCGTTATTAAAAACTGGGCAGAATTTTTAGTCCATTGTTTTGATCATATATAGAGTTATAAAAACTTTTAATTTTCGAATCTTATGTCCCTGGAAAGGTAATTGAGTTGGATTTCAAATTCAAGAAACGAGAACTAAATTGGTGGTCGGAAAGTGGGTTAAAAACAGGTTACAACAGTCGGAGGTCAAAGCAGTTTTGAAATCAGTCGTGTTTAAATTAATGTTTTAAGATGGTTAGGGTACTTAGGAGTATAATTGGACCTTAAAACAAACATGAGACTTAGATTATATATTAAATAAAAGATCTGGAGGAGGCCTAAACAAATGGGTTAGGGTAAGATCCTCTGATCATAACAAACTTTTTATTTGTTCAAAATTAGTAAATTCTGGATAGGTAAACGTATATATATATATATATATATATATATATATATATATATATATATATATATATATATATATATATATATATATATATATATATATATATATATATATATATATATATATATATATATATATATATATATATATATATATATATATATATATATATATATATATATATATATATATATATATATATATATATATATATATATATATATATATATATATATATATATATATATATATATATATATATATATATATATATATATATATATATATATATATATATATATATATATATATATATATATATATATATATATATATAAATATATATATATATATATATGGAGGCCTTAACAATAGCTTTAAGGTTGTGGCCAAAGGGGAGAGTTAGCTAACACATTTAAGGGCATAGGGTTTCTTTTACAGGGCATGTTATTTTGGTTAAGGCGGTGTTCGACCAATAGTTTGAAGTATGAAAAAGGGGACTGTTTTGGGTTAAATGTTAACGAGGCAAGTTATGAACTAAACTAAGTTAAGGGCTTTATAGAGGGATGTAATGAGATTCATATGGCATATAAACAGGGTTAAGTGGTAGGATAAGGTTATATATCCATCATAGATTGATGATCCATTTTGGTATGTGGTTCATGTCTTGATTGTATACGTTTGTGTGTTTAGATTTTTGCTAGAGCGCGGATACTTGGAGAAGCTTGTTCAGGTGAGTTTCATAGTCCCATGTCTTTTTATGATTTGATTTCCAGATGAGATGGAAGAGACACTGTATGGTTTTGTAAAGAATGTTATGAATGTTTTTATGGTTTGTGATGGACTTGTGTGTACACTAATGTGATTAACTGCTATGTGATTCTTGATTGTGTTTATGATTTGGATCGGGGGACACGTACCGTCTCAGTTATTGTAGTTTGACTTGGTACCAAAGGGATGTTGACAAGGCGGGGCCTTGGGATTGGTTCATAGGTGTATGGGCGCCTATGGGACCATGGTTATTGGTAAGGCTTGGAGCCTTGGAATTATGGTTATTGGTAAGGCTTGGAGCCTTGGATTTGTGGTGATTGGTTAATCTTGAATGCTAGTTGTTAATTGTGACACCCTGGGTAGGGTCAAAATATGCGGAAAATATCCTCGGAGACGTCACAAGGGTGGATCGATAGCATATAGTCCGTAGAGCATAAGATAGAAGTTAGTCAAAACAGATACATGTTTATTCAAACAAATAAATAAAAATTGTTTTTAAACAAGACAATAGGTGATTGTTTTTTTTCCCAAATAGAACCCATGACGAGTCCTATTATGCAGACTTCTAAGATGCTGGAGACCATGCACATACCACGTACTAACTTCATATTCCTGTGCAAAACATACTAACGGGGTCAACATAAAGTTGGTGAATTTACAGATTTTAACAATTAGTTAGTTTGGACATATAATAATCATAGAAGTAATAATGCACAAAGCATTCTTACTAAAATGTAAATAACATTTGTTTATTATTAGAAACTGAAGCTTAACCCCATAGTCCTCAACAGATGAGGACGTAGTGTCTTACAGAAAGACACCCATTCCAGTTCCAACATGGTATACGTCTGTTGTCCCGGCCAAGACACAGTGAGCCTGACTCACCCAGACGGGGATGGTCAATCCCTAATAGATCTATTTATAACATTCGGGCGATTTACAACAATTTAACAGTTTCAATAGTAAGCAATCATAATCCAGTTTATACAATCCAGACGTGTTCAATATATGTTTGCATATTTTCCTTTGCCAAAAAGGGAGAGTTTTATCAAAGTTTAAATGGGGCTGTAAACACGCGTGGGAGTAGGCAATTGCTTGTCTAACAAAGATATCCAATTAAAGCTCACACCAAGTTATGCCTAATCAGATAGTACAGTCTTAATAGATAGTACAAAGAACATGTATGCATGCTTATACGGATTTTATTTAGTTTATTCATACTATGGTATCTATCTAAATAACCGTAGTTCAAGTAGCATCAATATTCATTTAGACTCATTTATATAAGTTATGTTACTAAGGAAACATGAACTGTTTAACTATTAATATCAGTTAGCATACATGTATTAATACTCATTCAACCTTACAATTTAGTTTTATATTTAAGTGAACATAAAAGAAAATGTTTCACTTAAAAATATTAATTCATGTTTATAGCACTTGTATCAATAACATTTAATTAAATTTATAACCAAGTTCTATATTTAAGTAAACATAAGGGGTTTTACTTATAATATATTTATGTAGTAACATTCAATTTAATTAGCGTTCATATAATTTTATTTATTAAAAGTATATGAGTATATATTTTAATAGTACATATTCATCTGGTTTACACAATTTATTTTGTAAGGCAAATATAAATAGATATTTCATAATAATAAAATATTATTTTATTTAACTCTAATGTTTTCATAAATTATTTAATATTTATAAAATAATTTATTTATCACAAATTTAAGCTTATACATTAACCCTCGTGATCTAGACTCTTAATTATGTTTTATCATAATTAAAATAGCTTTTAGGGTTAGGGCTAGTTAATGTTTCGGAATGTGGCAAAACTAGTCCCTCCATATTTTAACCAAGTAACTTTCGGATTATTACACATTTGGTACCTAGGGCTTGTTTAAGTTTAGGCTTATGGCAGATTTAGTCCCCCTAGTATTATCTAGGTTTTGTAACTATATAAAAATTACAAAACAGCCCCTAGGGCTTCTTTAAGTTTCGGCAATTTACAAGTATAGTCCTTAGGGTTATAAAATGACAAAATAACTTTTAGAAACTTCCCAAATGGTCCCTAGGGTTTAATTTTCCACGTATAATACTTATTAAACCCTATACTTTTGGATATTTACATTTTCAGTCCTTGTGTTTACTAGTTTATCAAAACAAGTTTCATAAGTTACGGTTTTTAGTCCTTAAGTTTTATAAATTGTCATTTTCATCCAAAAAGTTTTTATAAGTTATATTTTATTATAAAAACTTTTATTTTATCATTCAAACTTTATATGGGCTCATTAAATGGGCTTAACATCTACTGGGCTATTTTAGTGGGCTAAAATATATCTCAAGTCCACTAATTTATTTAAATGAGTCATTATATTGTTTATTGGGCCTAAATACATTTTTAAGTCCTTTAATTTGTTAAATGGGCCTAATTGTGATCTTAAGTCCATTTAAATTACTATAATTTATGAAATGGGCTTATTAGGTCCATTTAAGTTTTAGGTTGATTTTTCTTGGGTTTAAATAGTCCCATAACACTACTTTTCATTTTTATATAAGTTTTTACTTAGTGTATTAATATAGGATTACTAAGCTTATCACCATTTAGTTTTCATTCTAAATAGATGAATAATCTTAAAAATTCATTTTATGGGTTATACCAAATTAGATCTATGTGTGTCATAAGGTTACAAGTAAGTCATAAGCCCTAATAGGTGCTTATAACTCACGACCTACATTAGTTATAGCATATTATGATAGATCAAGTTTCATATTAGGGTTGCATGTAGTCTATATGTGTTACAAAATTAGATCTCACTATGTACACATTAAGAAAATAAATCACAAGTTCATAATAAGATCTAAACTATGTCTAGACCTAAAAATCAAACATAATCCATGTTCATTCTTATATAGCTCACGGCTATATTTTAGATCTTGGTACTTCCAAGATGAACACTATATCTAGTTTCTAAGTCTTGTAATTATTCAAAATACAATCATGATTATCTAGTTTACATGTATGTTTCCAAGGTTACTATTTTTCCAAAGAGACCACATATAGCTCACGGCTATATTGCCTCTTCCCGAGGATCCCATAATCTTGTTTTATGTTTAACATATTCAAGTTATCCTTTGCCACTAGATCTATGGTTTATAATAACATGCATGTACATTTTATCCATTTAAACCTTATGTAATCTACGGCTACATTTATACACATAAGTTGTATTTGTGATTTTTTTTAATAGTCATTTTATCATGCATCATTTCATATTCCAACATTTAAACTTAACACATGATTCACATAAACATTAACCACATATGTCGTGACCTTTAAGGTCATGGTCTTCAAGACTTTTAAGTTACACATACCCATTTTATGAGATCTATGGCTATTAGTTTAACCATAGTCCCATAGGACTAGATTTGTAACTCATGCAACTTTTTGATTTACTAATGTTTCATATAGTTTTTAAAACATGTTTAAAACATAACATACCAATCATATGTTCCTTATCAAAAGGTTTCTAAATCATGAACTTGATTTTTATAAATAAGCCGTAACCTATAATGGTCATAGCTTCTTCAAATTTTGATTTTTAACATGTTATCTTACTTGTTTTTATAGATGTATGATGATGCATGCATGAAGAAATGAAAGAACAAGTAGTGTATACATTCCTTGCCTAAAAGTACCACAAATGATCTAGGTGAACAAGGTGCTTTGAGATCTACTCAAAATGATGAAGAAAACCCAATGTATAAATCAAGCCGTGGCCTAGATGGCTTAGCTAGGGCTTGTTTATAGTGAATCCAAGGGAATGATACTACTAATGATTTGTAGTAAAGATGAGACAAAGATCTTGGTGGATTTAATGAACAACTTTTGATTATTGTGGCTTAATGCCGAATGATTTGAGAGAGAGATGAAGTGAGAATAAGATTTGGTTGCATGAGGAGTTGAGAGAATGTATGTGTATGTGTTTCGGCTTAAAGGGAGAGAGATGGGTGAAGGCAAAAAGGCATGATTGCCTTGGTAAGAACTATTATGCCATGTGTTGGCTTTTCCAAAACCAAGACAACCCCTCTTCTTCCACATATGGGGTGCCGTGTCTAGCTAGCCAAAAGGGAGGGTAATGGGCTTTGGCTTGGGCTCATGTTGGGCTTGTGCATAAAGAGAAAGGTCTTGGGCTAGTCCAAGGAAGTTAAGAACATGTTGGTGGTATACACTCTTGTACATATACACGGCTACATACACTATGTAGCATGTTTTTCCAACTTGATATAGTGCTTTGTGTATAGCCAAGTATTGATTATACATTTGTATCATTTGTTTTTCCTAGTCTTAAGTACAAGGTTTGAGCTATGTAACTTATTTACAACAAGTGTGAATGTAAAGGTAGAAGTACCTAAATGAACAAGTTCACACTCAACCTATAGGGATACACATGTGAGTATGTGTTCTAGGTTTAATAGGTGAAATTTCATTACATGAAAATCATGGATTTTACAGCACCACCCCGTTATTTTAGCTTTGTCCTCAAAGCTACTAAAAACCTAGTTATCTTCTAAGTAAGAGATGTTCCAAGTACATGATTCATTTCGGGTTCTCTCTTAGGTACGGATGGTGGCACAACGCGAAGTGGTCTACACCTAGGTTATTCTTATACGCCTAATCTGGCATTTATGGAAGCTTCCGTCATTATACGTGAACAGAAGAGAATGTAAAGAGGTCTTTATCCGGATTGCACTATATATCCGATTGAGCAGTAAAGGAGACTACTGCTGTGGATGGGTAGGCGAGGAATGCAAAGATATCTTTATCTGGATCGTACTATACATCCGATTGAGTAGTAAAGGAGACTGCTGTTGTGGATGGGTAGGCGAGGAATGCAAAGAGATCTTTATCCGGATCGCACTATACATCCGATTGAGCAGTAAGGAGACTGCTGCTGTGGATGGGTAGGCGAGGAATGCAAAGAGATCTTTATCCGGATCGCACTATACATCCGATTGAGCAGTAAAGGAGACTGCTGTTGTGGATGGGTAGGCGAGGAATGCAAAGAGATCTTTATCCGGATCGCACTATTCATCTGATTGAGCAGTAAAGGAGACTGCTGCTGTGGATGGGTAGGCGAAGAATGCAAAGAGATCTTTATCTGGATCGCACTATACATCCGATTGAGCAGTAAGGAGACTGCTGCTGTGGATGGGTAGGTGAGGAACTTCTCAATGGGTATTGTAATCGTACTCGTCCCTGATCTGAGAGGGGACCATTGGACTGGTGGATTTGGTCAGGAGGACAAATCCATTGCAAATGGTCTCCGATATGAGGAGGACATGCCAACATATTTCATACGCTGGGGAATCTGGGAATGCATCATTTTTACATCCTTTTCACGGGTGAGATACACGTTATATCCCCGTACTCGCGGGTGAAGAATTGGGGATTGAAGGTAAAACAAACATGTTTAACTTTGACCCCTCCTATCTTAGCATCTTTTGAGGAAAGACTTACGATCTTTTACCTCTAGGCAGCGGGTACAAACATTAGTCAATGGTACTAAAGTTCCTACCCAACAGAGAGCCTAAGATTGTTGTCGAGGACGTATGCGTAAGAGGTTGCAAGTAGTCTGCCCCCTCGCCGTGAGGCTGAGTGAGAGGGGCGTAGAAAAGAAGTACCTCAAATGGTGGAAATAAAAGAAGATACCATGAATAAATAAATGTTCGCCTTGCAGGGTGTCGCAAGAAGGGTCATGCTTTCATTATTACTGGTTCAAAATTTGTACAAATTCTGACTTCTTAAGAGAGGAATTCTCATCTCCCATCGTCTAGTGGATGATGGTATTGTCGAACTAATTGGACCCGAAGAGGAAAGAGGAGTGTCCAAAACATAGGACTTTCACCATTTCCTTACGGGGGATGCCGAATATAGCCCCACAAGGTACACCCGTTGTAAGCTGGATGCGCCTTTCAGGTTTAAGGTTTCCTAGGTGGCGGATGTAACACCCCCAAATTTATACAACTCAATACAGGGGAAGACTAGTTGGTGTTACGGGATAGCACATTACTCACATCATAGACAACGCTTAAAAATCGCGTTGTTTAATAATAAAACATTTCCATTCATAAATATCAAATTTACATAGGTCCCAAGTCATAATCATTTCATACAAATTTTACAAAGCATTTGAATGGAAATATTTTTTAAGTGCGGGCCATGAATTCTTGTTGTCTTCCCGAGAATTACCTTCAAGTACCTGAGATAAAACATGTTAAAAGAAAAGGTCTGTGATAACGCCGAGTGAATTCATAGAGTTTAATAAAATCCATCAATATAACATCGGTATAAAATTATTACCGAAAATCATTTTGTACAAATCATTGTAATAGGCCATAAAATAGCCAAAGTCGTTTTATACAAATCCTTATCGAAAATCATAATATAGGCATTTGCCTTTAAAATCCTTATACGAGTCAATGTCGTAAAAACAACATACAATACGTTTTATAACGTTGAATAAAGTTAAATAAAAACCGTTATATGAATATGGTTATATAAAACCAAAACACGAACATAATATCAATAGTAGAACCCCGTATTGCTAGTCAGGCAATACATCGTAATTCGGTGCGTATAGCAGTATTTCGTTAATTGGATTATTATAAGCCGCATGACATTGTTACCTTACTAAACCAAACAACGGGTAGCTAACCCGAAACTCAATTTGCCCATCTAAAGTAGCGTGTCATCATAATAATCACGCTTGTGTAAATCTTCTCATACATAAATTCGCTTACCAATCAATGTGGCACGACGGGGATCAACCGTCAAGGCGCGAACTGGGGTGATCGTCCCCAAATAGTACTATTATATGCATAAGCGTCTACCAAATTCCGGTAGTTCACATCATGCTAATGGGACTTTTAGTGACATAACCTAACTTTAATAATCCATTTCATTTCATCTATCGGGTCATTTAATCATTCATCGGGTCATACAATCATTCGGGTCCAAATTAATAAACAAACAATCGGGACAACTGGTGTCCTATTTCATAAAAACTAACATGTTATCTCCCTCGCGGGTTTATAAAACATTTTATAAAAACATTTAAAAGAGTGCGAGGCTATGAACTCACGTTGATGTGGGAAAGCGGGTTATCGGCAATTCGGATGTACGGTATGTGCTTCAATCACGGAAACCTAGACAAATAATACTCGTCTTAGACTCTTGTCCAATGACTTTATAAAAATAACAATTATGTATACATATGATGATTTTATATATATATATATGATGATCAAGTGGGTTTACATGTTCTCTTTTACTCATTTTAGTGTTTATGTATTGGTAACTTCTTACTAGTTTACTAGTTTTACCTATTTACGTGTTTTAGGTCCAATAAGCCTATTATAAGTTCATTAACTTGTATTAATCCATTTCTTACTTGTATTATCAGTATTTATGCTTTACATGTTGGGCCTAAATGGGTTAAGCCCAATAAATAAGTTTATAAGTGTTTTAGCCCATTTTGTTGTATTATTAGTCCAATAACGTTAACTTAGCCCGTTAATGTCCGTATGTATATAGTTCGGGTTTTATCGGTTTTTACTTGTTATATATGTTTATATATCAGTATATGAGTTTAAGTTTTATTTAACAAAAACGTTAATTTTACGGTAATAGCCGAAAAAGTCGTAAAAATCATGTTTATAGTTTTTATAACTTATAAAACTTATCAAACTACCATTTTTATAAAATGTCCATTTATTTATCCTTATACATATTTATATAAATGTATTATATAAGTTAGTGGGTTTTAATTCACATTTTATACTATTTTTATTTGAGTGCTTATATAATACTAATATACTTTAATTTTTCCAAAATCTGATTTTTACTTTCATGTTCACCAAAACAGCCATATCTAGAGTTCTATAAGGAGATAGAAGCTCAAATTTTTACGGCATAAACTACATGATATGTGCTACATTTAACTCTCCTATGGCTACTGTTGAATCAGCCTCTAAGTATTTTATAAAATTCGTCCAAAACAGTATACTCAGATTTGCACTCTAAACTTGTTTTGATCATATCTCACTCATCCTAATGATTCCATTGCATAGCCAACTCTCACATGTGTACAAGACATATTACTTACTGTATATTGATTCTACTTTGCCATTTTATCAGTCTAACATGTGGTTAGTTACTATTTTTATACAACCTACCATTTAAGCAAGATTAACCATTTTTACATATAGTTTTTCATCTTTTTACCCATGATTATCAACACCAAATCCCCACACAATATTTTTATCATCATATATCATCATACATATATACATTTAAGAAGAAAATACATGATTACATAATCAAAATTAACAAAAGGATGGGGAGGACCATCTTTATACCACCATGATGATGTAGGTTGTGATCAAGACATGGATTTTGATGGAGAAACTTGTGATAAATCAAGACCATCTTCAAGACCACCAATCTTTAAGAACTCCTTGTGGAAAATCAGCCCCAAGACACCAACAAAACTTCTCCTTGGATGTTATAATCACCACCAATCAATAGGGCTTCAAAAGGGCATCATCATATGTGTAAATAACATCAAATGTTGTGGTTGAAAATTGATCAAAATGGGTTGTTTAAGGTGGTGGTGGACGGCATTATAGAGAGAGTGAGAGAGTTTTTGAGTTGATTTGCATGAATGAGAAATGGTTTTGTTTATGCTAGTGGTTTTTATGGAAAGTTGGCTTAAAAATAAGGCTAAGCTTACAAGTGTAAGCTAGTAGCTTACAAGGGTGCCACATCTTTGATGTGGTGTCCCTTTTGGCTGTCCCATGCTAGTGGGGTAGGGCAAGATTTATCTTGTCTTATCCCACTAATTTACGGGTATTCCTCGATTCTAGTTTCCTCGATTTGCGTGCCCTCGGATCGTTTTACGAAAAACGTTTTTATAAATTATGAATCAACGGCACAAAACGAATCTAATAAAAATTATCTCATCAAAAACGGAGTTCGAAAACGTAAGTACGTAATCCTAAGGTTTCCGGTTTAGTCGTAAAGGACGTTAAATTAAAATCGTAAGTCCTAATCTCTTCTCGTAAATTTATGAGTTTATGAACTAACTCAAATTTAAAATCCCAAAATAATATTCACGGATAAATTTATTTTCTGAAATGTCGGATTGTCACCAAAAACGGTGTATGTAAACGTAAGCACGTACGTAGAATCCTCCAGTTTAGACGTAGTCGATGCTACTTCAAGTCGTAAATCCAAATTTTTTCCCAAAAATAAGTGAGTTCATAATATAACATTAAAATAATGTTTTTAAATAATACTTGAGAATAAAATATCAACCATAAATTGACGGATTGTCATAGCGGAAATAACCCTACAAAATACACCCATTGTGGGTTGGGTGTGTTTCTCAGGGTTAGGCAGGGAAGAAGCAGATTAGGGGGGACGGGTCACCCTCAGACCAAATATTCCTTAGCCCGTTGGTGCTAGAGATGACACTAAATCTAGTGTTAATTCTATCGGGGTTATGGCTTCCCAGTATAATCAAGGTTTCATCTCACCAAGGTACACAAACCCATTATTGGCTATAAGGGATAATTGTATGTTACTTGCTAGCCAATTTGTGCTAATAACGACATCAAAGTTATCAAGGCTTTCTAGGATCTGATGGGTGTAAAACGTTTGATCAACCTCGAATGATGGCGTTTAACTTATCATAACCTTTCCGTTGTCCATTCCACAGTGTAGTAGGATCCTAGAACTATCGGAGGGATTTCTATTATCTTACTAAGCTTAAAAATTGCAATGCCTTGATCTACACATCTATCAGACAAGATAGATGCATATTATTGATTTAGTAAGAACGTACCAGATACGATGTTGGGGCCTGGGTTTGTTAGGGCATTGCCAGCCATGTACACTTGCGAAGGAGTTCCCTTGTCGTCCTTCTTCTGGTTGCCCCTCATGGGGCAATCAGGTCTCACGTGCCCAGGGGTTCCACACTCGTGACATACCACAACTTTCTGTGGCCCGCTACTGCTCCCGCTAGTAGGATTACGGTTTCCTTGTTGCCCACTTCCACTCCTCTTGCATTGGACTTGCCTCTGTTGCTGTTTCCAGGAGTGGTGTTGGGTCGACCTGGGGTAGCAACATTAGTTGGACACTCGCGAGAAAAGTGGCCTTGTTGGCCGCACTTGTAGCATCCTTGACATTGTCCTCCAGCAACATGATGGTAGTTGCATTTCGGACACTTGGTTTTTGTCCCTGAGTAGTTCTTGGTGCGGGTTGTGGGGGTAGCGTCATCTGCTTGCCCAACGTTTTTCTTTTTGGAAGGCAGTTGGTGCTGGCTACGAGGGTTTTCATCGGATTTCCTCTTGTTGTCCGATTGCCTCTCGGACAGATTGCGAGCTCGTATGTTGATCAGTTCAGTCGCAAATTCCATGTCACCTTGAACAGTGGTGGGTCGTGAAGCAAGCACACTGTCATGAATGTTGTCAAGAAGTCCGCTGACATACTCTTCAATCTTGTCACTCCTCAGAGGAAACATTCTGGTGCGCATCAAGCTTAACTCTTGAAATCTTTGGTTGTACCAAATGATATCATTGTTCTTACACTTGAGGTCCCACAACTCGACTTCCAACTTCTACATTTCTCCTCTGGGACAGTACTTTTCAGTCATTCTTTCCTTGAGGTTGGCCCAAGTGAGAGCATAAGTGGCGTCATGTCCGAGGATAGCGACCACAGAGTTCCACCAAGTAAGGGCACTTTCAAGTAGGGTGCATGTGGCAAACTTAACTATGTTCTCGTCAGCACAACCACTGATGCGGAAGACTGTCTCTAGTCTTTCAAACCACTGCATCAATTCAACAACTCCTTCTTTGCCTCGGTAGTATGAGGGTTTACATTTCAAGAAGTCGGGGTAAGAGCAACCCCTGTTGGTGTTGTTTCTGCGGGCGTCGGAGTTTAGGTCATTGTTTGTATTTGGGTTAGCTCCTCTGGCTTCCATAGCTGTTGTGATGCCTTCACTTATCATTTCCCGCAATTGCGCGGCAGTGACATTTCGTGTAGCTTCTGGGGATTCAGCATTGTCGGCATTGGAAGTGGTTGCATTATTGGGATTTGACCTTGTAATCACCATTTGTCTATAATCATATACAAAATGAGATTATTAGTTCAAATATTAGTACAGTTTTTATATTATTTGCACAATGAAACTTATGCACGGATTTCACAACAAATTTGGGCAACCTGTTAAGATCTCATAATATAACACATTGCACAGCTGATATAATAAAGAGAGTGATTACATGTTATTTCCATGAGAATTTAACAGTCATCTTAGCATAACACAATCTAATTCATAGGCCGGTCGAGCCTAATCCAAAGTAATGATACACACAGTCTTTAAAAACATCATATCCCAAAGTTACATGTCCCAAAAGAAAGAAAAGATAAAGTACGAGATTACATCACAAAAGATGAACAAGAGATAAAAGTACAAAGGCCCTATGCCATGATAGCAGGGATACAACCCGTGAGCCAATCATGACGTACAAGAAGTCTAGTATCTCTATGCTAATCCTGCCTAGATGGTCAACTAGATGATGCCGGGGCTGATGGTGCATATGGAGCTGGTAGAGCTACAGAATTCCTCCTGGTGTTCCACAAGGTCTGAACTGTTGTTCGGGTCTCTTTGAGCATACGGAGTGCAGACAGTAGCTGGTTCCGGAGCCTATCGACGACCCCTCAGAGATAAGCCATCTCCCTAGTAACCCCATCATGCCGGACAGTGGCGAGATCAAAGAAGATGGACAAGGATTGCTCCTGAGTAGCAAGGGCAGCATGGGCAGCATGGGTCTGATGCTATAGACCTTCCATGACCTGGATGCGCCGGTGGAGGCGGTAGTTCTCATCCAATAACCATTTGAGTGCCTCGTCCGTCCTAGCCTGGATGCCCTTAGCAGTCTGGAAGTCTTCCCTCCTAGTGCGGAAAAGAGTGTCGATACGCTCATAGATAACGTCATGGCTCTGTTGACTGACTGTCAACTGGCTGCGGAGGTCGGATATCTCTCGCTCATGGCGTGCAGCCAGTGCAGAGATCTGGGCCTGGATGGGATCAACATGTCTTGCCCCGGAGCCTTCCCCGACCTCATAAGTAGAGACGGGCGTGGGTCCGGAAAAATAGTCTGATGAAAAGGATAGAGGCATGGAAGATTGTATGCTAGAAGGGACCCGGTCCTCCTCCATAGAGGTTGGGGCCGGTGTGGCTGATGCTGAGATAGAAAATGGGTCCTCTGGAAGTACAGCTTCGGTGGCTGGGTCATCCTCTGAATCTGAGGCTGACAACCATCCACACTGCGTCGATCGTGGGAATGAACAGAATACTGGAGCAGGAGCTACTCTGGGTAGAAGAGTCGTAGATGCAGTAGGCGGAGTCATGATGCCCTTAAATAATATCATTTTAAGTTTGAAGTGAGTATAGGCTTACAAACAAAGAATAATATTATTAAGATTACATGCTTTATGAAATATATCCCTTCTTAAACAATTATTAGAATGTTTTAAGGTTACAAATATCTATATTTATACATATATATATACTATCATGTAAGTAGTTCATTTATTAGTTAGTAAGTGTGAAATTTAGTTTAATATTACTCATATTCGCATTTATGTATTTTACTATATAGTGTAAAATTTTTAAGTTTAGCACGTCTGACATATAGCAATACCTTACTAAACAGTATTAATGATCAATTGTAGTAAACATATATATATATATATATATATATATATATATATATATATATATATATATATATATATATATATATATATATATATATATATATATATATATATATATATATATATATATATATATATATATATATATATATATATATATATATATATATATATATATATATATATATATATATATATATATATATATATATATATATATATATATACAATTAGTTCACATAACATAAAATGCCCTAAGATCTATATGCTTAACTAAGACGGTCCTAAAGTAAAATCCCACCAAGAGTTTTATAAGTTATAGTCCAGTTTTAAATAAAAGAAAATTTTACTTTATTTTTATTTTATTTAAAAATTTATTTGGTTCTCTATAACTAATGCTCTGATACCATTCTCTGTGACACCCCGGGTAGGGTCAAAATATGCGGAAAATATCCCCGGAGACGTCACAAGGGTGGATCGATAGCATATAGTCCGTAGAGCATAAGATAAAAGTTAGTCAAAACAGATTACATGTTTATTCAAACAAATAAATAAAAATTGTTTTTAAACAAGACAGTAGGTGATTGTTTTTTTTCCCAAATAGAACCCCTGACGAGTCCTATGATGCAGACTTCTAAGATGCTGGAGACCATGCACATACCACGTACTAACTTCATATTCCTGTGCAAAACATACTAACGGGGTCAACATAAAGTTGGTGAATTTACAGATTTTAACAATTAGTTAGTTTGGACATATAATAATCATAGAAGTAATAATGCACAAAGCATTCTTACTAAAATGTAAATAACATTTGTTTATTATTAGAAACTGAAGCTTAACCCCATAGTCCTCAACAGATGAGGACGTAGTGTCTTACAGAAAGACACCCATTCCAGTTCCAACATGGTATACGTCTGTTGTCCCGGCCAAGGCGCAATGAGCATGGCTCACCCAGACGGGGATGGTCAATCCTTAATAGATCTATTTATAATATTCGGGCGATTTACAACAATTTAACAGTTTCAATATTAAGCAATCATAATCCAGTTTATACAATCCAGACGTGTTCAATATATGTTTGCATATTTTCCTTTCCCAAAAAGGGAGAGTTTTATCAAAGTTTAAATGGGACTGTAAACTCACCTGGGAGTAGGCAATTGCTTGTCTAACACGGATATCCAATTAAAGCTCACACCAAGTTATGCCTAATCAGATAGTACAATCTTAATAGATAGTACAAAGAACATGTATGCATGCTTATACGGATTTTATTTAGTTTATTCATACTATGGTATCTATCTAAATAACCGTAGCTCAAGTAGCATCAATATTCATTTAGACTCATTTATATAAGTTCTATTACTAAGGAAACATGAACTGTTTAACTATTAATATCAGTTAGCATACATGCATTAATACTCATTCAACCTTACAATTTAGTTTTATATTTAAGTGAACATAAAAGAAAATGTTTCACTTAAAAATATTAATTCATGTTTATAGCACTTGTATCAATAATATTTAATTAAATTTATAACCAAGTTCTATATTTAAGTAAACATATGGGGTTTTACTTATAATATATTTATGTACTAACATTCAATTTAATTAGCGTTCATATAATTTTATTTATTAAAAGTATATGAGTATATGTTTTAATAGTACATATTCATCTGGTTTACACAATTTATTTGTAAGGCAAATATAAATAGATATTTCATAATAAAAAAATAAATTATTTTATTTAACTCTAATGTTTTCATAAATTATTTAATATTTATCAAATAATTTATTTATCACAAATTTAAGCTTATACATTAACCCTCATGATCTAGACTCTTAATTATGTTTTATCATAATTAAAATAGCTTTTAGGGTTAGGGCTAGTTAATGTTTCGGAATGTGGCAAAACTAGTCCCTCCATATTTTAACCAAGTAACTTTCGGATTATTACACATTTGGTACCTAGGGCTTGTTTAAGTTTAGGATTATGGCAGATTTAGTCCCCCTAATAGTATCTAGGTTTTGTAACTATATAAAAATTACAAAACAGCCCCTAGGGCTTCTTTAAGTTTCGGCAATTTACAAGTATAGTCCTTAGGGTTAAAAATGACAAAATAACTTTTAGAAACTTCCCAAAATGGTCCCTAGGGTTTAATTTGCCACGGATAATACTTATTAAACCCTAGACTTTTGGATATTTACATTTTTAGTCCTTGTGTTTACTAGTTTATCAAAACAAGTTTCATAAGTTACGGTTTTTAGTCCTTAAGTTTTATAAATTTTCATTTTCATCCAAAAAGTTTTTATAAGTTATATTTTATTATAAAAACTTTTATTTTTTCATTCAAACTTTATATGGGCTCATTAAATGGGCTTAACATCTACTGGGCTATTTTAGTGGGCTAAAATATATCTCAAGTCCACTAATTTATTTAAATGAGTCTTTAAATTGTTTATTGGGCCTAAATACATTTTTAAGTCCTTTAATTTGTTAAATGGGCCTAATTGTGATCTTAAGTCCATTTAAATTACTATAATTTATGAAATGGGCTTATTAGGTCCATTTAAGTTTTAGGTTGATTTTTCTTGGGTTTAAATAGTCCCATAACACTACTTTTCATTTTTATATAAGTTTTTATGTATTAATATAGGATTACTAAGCTTATCACCATTTAGTTTTCAATCTAAATAGATGAATAATCTTAAAAATTCATTTTATGGGTTATACCAAATTAGATCTATGTGTGTCATAAGGTTACAAGTAAGTCATAAGCCCTAATAGGTGCTTATAACTCACGGCCTACATTAGTTATAGCATATTATGATAGATCAAGTTTCATATTAGGGTTGCATGTAGTCTATATGTGTTACAAAATTAGATCTCACTATGTACACATTAAGAAAATAAATCACAAGTTCATAATAAGATCTAAACTATGTCTAGACCTAAAAATCAAACATAATCCATCTACATTCATATATAGCTCACGGCTATATTTTAGATCTTGGTACTTCCAAGATGAACACTATATCTAGTTTCTAAGTCTTGTAATTATTCAAAATACAATCATGATTATCTAGTTTACATGTATGTGATGAGACTGCTTTTATACATAATCTCATCGTCCAAATAGGGCTTAAAATGCATTAAATATCATCAAAATACCCATATATATGCTTGTGTTTGTTGCTTGTGTATTTTAGGTACGGATATTGAGAAAATGACAAAAGATCACAAGAATCATGCAAAAACGAACACGGGAAACGAAGTCGCACAATGAACCAAGCCCTAATGAAGACTTTCCCAAGATAAACCCTTGAAGATTTCAAGAATTATGAAGAAGGGTCCTCCAATATGGAAGAATTGACACTTTATACCCTTGTATCCTCATAATTACAAGCTTGGTCCCTAAAGTTTGTCAAAATTGCAAAAAGGGCCCTCCACTTTGAAGATTTGGCAAGTTTAGCCCCTCAACAAAGCTAAATTGTCAACCAATATCCTCCACAAAGTCAAATACATCATGAAGTCCTTCAAATTACAAGAAATTACAAGTTTGGTCCTTTGAAAATCCCAAAATTACAAAAAGGACCCTTAACTTTCAATATTTGGCAAGAATGGTCCCTCATCAGACAAGACTTGGCAAATTCAGTCCTCTAAAATATCAAATATGCAAGTCAAGACCATTATCCATAAACAAAATGCCAAAACAGCCCTTCAGAAATCACAAAATGGCAAGAATTACCCCTGAGTTTACTTTGCAAAATGTTTTGGGGAAAAAGTGTAAAGATGCAAAAGTTGTTATAACTAAATTGGGCGTTGACAGATTTTGGAATGCAAATGACAAGTTGTGCAAAGATAGGGGTTTAATACTGGCAGACGTGATTGTTACCTTAACCAGTGAGGGGGTGACACGTGCCCCACTCACCAAAATCCACCAATCCCCTTTCACCATTTATCCACCTCAGCTATCCACTCATAACAACTTTAACTAATCTGGGATTAGTTTATTTAAAACGCGCTAAACACAAAGTTTAAAAACTCAAACAAATCAAAACTTGTACTATTCATGTTCTTCACAAATTTGGGTTTTCTTAATCCGTTTGCAATTGGCAGCCAATAAACTCCAGATTAGTGATTAATAACCCCTTAATCACATCCCAACAACAAAAATGCTTGCCACCTCACTCCTCAGTCCCACATGAGATTCCCCTGCTACACACAAAGGGGATACTGCCAAAAAACCACCAGGCATCCAACGTTTAGGATTGAAGCTTACTTTTTAAGCTTGATACAAGCCTTTGGATCACCTTTTCACTTGCCAGCTACAACAAGCAAACAAAAATCAGTCACATGAAGCCAAGAAGTTCAAATTCTGCAAGGAAAATTGGGGACTTCACAGCTAGGGTTTATGTTATTTTTCAGCTTCCTTAGTCTCATTGTAGCCTATATAAAGGCATTAGGTCTTAACATTTACGTTTGCTTTTGGTTTTTCCATGTTCAAACACTTGTAAATCCTATTTTCAGATTAATGAAATTGTGTTAAGTGTGTTGAAGAAAGACCAAGTGCCATCTCATTTTATGCTTGTTTATGTTATTTCTTTACTGAATTTGAATCTCAAAACCTGTTTTTAAGGAGAGTGCAAAAGTTTGCATTTTTCCTTCAAGCTTGATATTTTGCTAAGTTCTTGTTTCAACCTTGGAATTCTTGGGTTATAGGGCTGATCATAGCATCCTAATTGTGATAATTAAGGTGTGGTGAGGCTTATAACTTGGGGATAATCAAGTGTGGGGTAACAAGGTTGCATTAATCAAGGCTTTTTAAGTTTCTGTTTTGATAATCTTGCTTCTAACCTTGTTGAATCCTAGCAGGGGTGTTATTGGAAGCTTGTGCTTGTTCTAGCTAGCACATAAGCTCATAAATTCGTGGGTGTGGATGTACATCCATGAGGTTTGTCTAAAATCCTTGAAAATCTGATAAATATTGGAATTTTTGTGGATTTGTGCTATACTGTTGTTCTTGTTGATTTCTTGGCTTAAATCTGCTTAGTCTTGCATGATAATGTTGTTTATATGCTAGATTGATCATTGGGTTAACTGAATCACACTTTTTCTTGTTTAAATTTGGATTTGAAAAGATAAAGGGGTGTTTGGGACTACCTGTTTAAGCTTGAATCTTGGTATTGTGTTGTTAGAAGGTGTTGTTTGTGCTTGGTATCTGATATATGCCTTGTTGAGAGTGTTTTGCTGCAAGTTTTTGGGTTTGAAACTTCAAATCAAACAATCTTCTATAACTTGGTGAATTTAACTGTTTTTGACCTAAGATTTTGGTGAAATCTAGTATTTGTGCATGCTTAGGGTTGAAAGTTGTTGAAACATCATTAATATAACTTATTTGATAGATATTGAGTATTGAATCTGGATTATTGGTCAAATACATCAGCAAAGTGTAAAACTGCATGTGTTAGTGTTCATCAGTAACATTCATAAGCTTGAATCTTGATTTAGGCTTTAAGCCATTGCATGAAAACTGTTTAAACTTGTTCATTAAAGTTTATAATAGCTCGTGTATGCATTTGGTTGAATTTGGCTGGCTGATTATTGCTAAAATTGCTTTTTGAACCTAAATTGCTTACTTGTTCATGTCTGTGCAACATCTGGTACTTTATTGATTAAACTGTATCAATTGGGTGATTGTGTTTGTGTTATTTTGATTGTTATTGACTCCTTTTGATACAAAGATCATTTGGGTGCCTTTGTGTAATCTGAATCTCAAAAAAGTTCACTAAAGTCAAACAAGTCAAGCAGTGGAAAAAGTTTCCACTGCTCAACACCCAAAACTAGCCCCTGCTAGTGTAAAATTGAACTCAGCTTATCAATAAGCTATTTTAGCTTATCCAGACTTGCAACAACTTATTTTTTGTGATAGATCTTCATTATTTGACCCATTTGATTAGACTGGAGCTTATTGGACTTTGACTTTGACTTTTTACTAGAAAACCAACTTACTTGACTTTTACATAAGTGCTTATTTGATTTTTCTAGCTTATTGAGTCAGCTTATTTGAAAACTCTTTGTTGATTTTGCTTAATTAAGTCATTTGAAAGCTATAGAAACTTGAATCAACACTTGGGGTGGCCTAGATCTCAAAAACGACTATTTTGTCGTTTTATGTAGATTGCTTATTGCATTTTCAGGCTTATTCCTTGGGCTTATTTCAAATTTCTTTTTACAGAAGTCTTATTTAGGACAAAAGAAGCTTGTGTGTCTAATTTTAGCTTATGGCATTGGCTTATAGCTTAATGGGCCAAAAAGCCCATTAAGAATAAGTTGTTTGGTATAAGCTAGCTTATTTCACACTTTCAGCTTTTGGCCCTTTGGAAAAAGTTGTTTAAAATCAAATTTTGAGTCAAGTAGTGCTTTTTGGGCTTATTTTGGACACTTTCTTTATATTGGGCCCAAATTTGGCCCAAAAGTGATCTGTTTTGGGTTTAGCCCACTTTTTAGGCCCATTAAGGGTATTTAGGTAATTTCACTTTCATTTCTGAGTTATTTAGGTTAAATTAAGCTAGTTTGCAAGTTTTTAGAATTTTTTATGATTTTTGGATTTTTAATAATATTTTAATATTATTTTATTGTTAAAAATTAAAAGTCTGATTTTCTAACTTTTATATTTTTCCTAGATTGTAGTCACTTAATTAGGAATTTTGCAACTTTCCAAATATTTTTAAAGTTTTTTAATTATTTTCTAGAATTGATTTAAGTTTTAATTGATTTTAATAGTTTTTAATTGTTTAAAAATAGTTTTTAGTGGTTTTAAAATTTTGAAAAATACTTTTTAGCTTAATTAGGGTATTCTTGAGGTTTACAAACTTTAAGATCTTGTTTTGGACTTTTTAATAGTTAAATATTGATTTTTAGGGCTTTAATTAGCATTAAAAAGTCATTATTTAATTAATTAAAAGGTTTTGGCAAGTTTGGATTTTTTGTAAACTCTTAGAATATTATTGTGGATTTTTAGTGATTTTTAGGAATTTTTAGGGTAAAATTTTGAATTTTAGGGCTTTTTACGGTTTTACATGTACACCTTTTTCGTCTTAGTTTAATCCGTCTTCGTAACCGTCATTCTCTTCTAATCTCATTTCTATTTTTCTTCCTCAAAAATACAATTACAAAGATAATCAATTCATTACACACACACTAAGCCTCCTTGAGAACGATTCCCCATCTTGGGTCATTTGTACACGGTTTTCCTAAATCGTCGTACTTAACGCTTACCACTATTTTGCCTTCCTTTTCCTAAAGGGGTAAAAACTCTACATCAATTTTCGCACCGCTGCCGGGGAGGCGTGTTGTGTTTTGATTTGGAATTGTTGTTTTTATGTACTAACCAAAATAGTATTTGTATTAGTAGCACTCTACTAATACGTATTATCGGTTTTTGGTTTTTGTGTGAATACTATTACTATATTGTATACGTAGAACAATAATTCACAAGTACTCCAAATACGTGAGAAATCACAACCTTGACTTGGGAGGTCATTACCCAATCATTGTATTCGAATCTCAAACCAAAGAAAAAGGCAAAAATAGATAAATACTTTCGTGAAGCTCAATCTTGAAAAATACAAACTATAAGGTGGGTATAAGGTGGATATTATCAAATATATCCTAAGGAAAAAGGCTCTTAAGTGCTTCGCGCCGCCTCGTTTCCCCGCTTGCTTGTGAGTATTTGATTTTGAGAGCTAATTGAGGGTTTTGCCGCCCAAAGTATTACTAAGTATCATATATATTTTCTTGGTTTCTATTGATTAAACCCTCTTGAACGTTTTGGTGTTCCACCAACGTTCTAAAGTCATCGAAGGCGTTCACTTCACGTGATCGTTTTCATTCCTTGAGGCTTCTTTATCGAGAGATTTTATTAAGGAGGAGATTTGTAGATTTGTGTCTACTTAATACATTCACCAAAATCCAAAAAGGTTAATGCAATCAAAAACCACAAAAAAAATTAAAAAAATACAAAACACCAAAAAGAATCTTCTTTGCTCGTCCCCTCGTTGTACGTGACGTTTATGCTAACTCGTAATCAAGCAAGACGTGCACGTAAACGAAAGAACAAAACTCCCACTCCCAATCTTTCTAGTGAGGAGTCTCCTATTGACGAACCCATTGTAAGGGAAGCACCAACCATGGCGAATCAAACTATGATGGAGTTACTTCAAGCACCCACCGAGGGTTATGGAGAGGCTATTGTGATTCCCGCTATCCTTGCGGAGAATTTTGAGGTGAAAACGGGTTTGTTGTCGATGATCCAAAACAACAAATTCCGTGGTGATGAGAAGGACAATCCACACAACCATATCCGCCAATTCAATCGTCTTACCGCCACTTTCAAGTTTAAGGATGTCTCGAATGACTCGATTAAGATGATGCTTTTTCCGTATTCCTTAGCGGGGCCCGCTAAAATTTGGTTAGAGAAAGAGCCACCCAATTTTATATTGACGTGGAAGGATCTCGTGTCTAAGTTTGTGAACCAATTTTTTCCGCCCTCTAAGACTACGCACTTGAAAAACGAGATTTCAAAGTTTTCACAAGAGTTTAATGAAAGTTTTTCAACGGCTTGGAATAGGTTTAAGGAGATGTTACATGAATGTCCTCGTCACGGTTTTTCCGACTTGCATCAAATTGACACGTTTTACAATGGACTTAATGATCATGAAAGGGATTATTTGAATGCCGCCGCGGGTGGTAATTTTTTGTGTAAAACGGTTGAGGAAGCTTTGGTGATAATTGAGAATAGATCTAAGGTGTATAGTCCTCGTAGCACGTCTAGTGTTTGTAAGGCGTCGTCTTCGGCTTCACCTTCTTTGTCTACTACCATCGATGCTTGCCAAATTGAGGCGAACTTGGAAAACAAGATTTTTGATAAACTTAAAGGACTTTTGATTGAGTTTAAAGTTGGTGAACCAAGTGCTCCCGCTACGGCTAAGGCGGTTGAGGTTTCATGCATGTATTGTGGTGGAGTTCATGATTTTTCCGAGTGCATTACCAACGGTGGTAACACTTCGAGTGCCTTCGCGGCCACGGGAAATTACAACCAAAACGGTCAAGTTTCCCGCTCTAATCAATTGACTCCACCGGGTTTTGGTTCAAATCAAAATGCTAACAACAACTATCGCAACAATCAAGTTGGTTTCAAAAACAATTTCAACAAGGGAAACTATGGTAATCAAGGGGCTAATAATCAAGTTTCAAACAAAAATCAAAATGATTTTCAAAACAACAACAAAGGTTTGCAAACGTTGAAAGATCTTCCAAATGAATTTGTTGAATACGCTAATGGGAATGATGCTAGGTTTGACAATATTCAAAGAGAAATCATTAGCCTAAGATCCGAGTTTAAGAACGACTTGAAGAAAGAGTTGAAAAATGAGTTAGCTAATGAACTTAAGATCCACACCAACAAGATGGAGGGAAATGTCACAAGGTTACAACAAAACCAACAAAAAATGGAACAAGGGCAACATGAGACTAAACAAGAAATGATTAAAGCCGAGAAAAGGAAACCCGTGTTTGAAGATAAAATCTCATCTATGTTTGCGGCAATAATGTGTAAACCGTCTTCGAGTAGTCTTCCAAGCAACACCGTATCCAACCCTAAGGGTGAGATGAAAGTGATTACCACACGTAGTGGTAAGACACTTAAGGAACCGACTCCTCAACCAATTGCTCCTACGGAGGAAGCTATTGAGGAAGAACCCGAGGTGGTGGTCCAAAAGGAGCATGTCCCAATCCCACGAAGTACCGCTCATGCCACACCTACGGTTGACCCATTACCAACATTGGAACCCGAGATTCCAAAGGCTATGCCTACTATGCCTCAACCCACACCACCTTTGCCCTATCCATCGAGACTTAGGAAGGAGAAATGTCAAGAGCGCGACAACTATCAATTTGAGCTTTTTATGAAAATGTTTCGTGATTTGCACTTTAATGTGAGTTTCGCCGATGCTTTGGTCATGATGCCTCGATTTGCCGCTAACTTTAAGAGTATGTTGAACAACAAGGAGAAATTGCACCAATTGTCTAGTTGTTCGTCGGTTTATCTTAATCGCATACCTCAAAAAGTCGGTGATCCCGGTAAATTTTTGATCCCTTGTGCAATCCAAGATATGGAGGAATGCTTCGCCTTGGCCGATCTTGGTGCTAGCATTAATTTGATGCCACTTGAAATCTTCAAGTCGCTCAATCTTCCTAATCTTACTCCTTCACTAATTTCTATCGAGTTGGCCGACCATTCCACGATTCCCGCATGTGGTTTGGCGGAAGACGTTTTTGTGAAAGTGGGGAAGTTCTACTATCCCGTAGACTTTATCGTTGTTGATATCCCCACGGATCCTCAAGTTCCTCTCATTTTAGGTCGTTCGTTTTTAGATACGTCTATGGCTTTGATCGATGTTCATGCTAGAAAGATCACCTTACGTTTCAACGACGAGGAACTTGTTATAAACGCAACTCAAAACTCTCAAATTTCTCATGTTTATTCCGTTGCTACCATAAACCTCGTTGATATGATCGACGTAGTTTGCGAGGAATTTTCACAAGAAGTTCTAGGTTTTGGTGATGAAGAAACTACTGGCAATCCCACTATGTTAGATCCAATTCTTGATAATTCGACACCAACCTTCACTCCATTTGAAGGTGGTGGTTTTACGTTGGAAGAATTCGATGTTCCACGTACTTGTAACGAAGACCTCGACAACGATGAGGACTTCTCGATTATCAAGGATTTTCTTAACGATTTCCCATTTCCTCCACCCGAGGAGGTTATGAGTATCGAGCTCAAATCTTCACTTGAGGAACCACCTATCCTCGAGTTGAAAGATTTACCTCCTCATCTCGAATATGTCTATTTGGAGGAGGGCGACAAGTTGCCTGTTATTATTGCGAAGGAACTTTCGAATGATGAAAAAACCGCACTTGTCGATGTTCTAAAGGATCACAAAGGGGCAATTGCGTGGAAGTTATCCGACATTAAGGGAATCGATCCCAAATTTTGTACCCACAAAATCTTAATGGAGGAGGATTACAAGCCCGCAATCTAATGTCAAAGGAGGGTGAACCCCAAAATTCACGACGTCATCAAAAAGGAGGTCCTTAAACTCCTTGATGCGGGAATGATTTACCCTATTTCCGATAGCCCTTGGGTGAGTCCTATTCATTGTGTCCCTAAGAAGGGAGGAATGACCGTTGTGCCAAACGATACCAACGAGTTGATTCCCACTAGACTCGTGACTGGATGGAGAGTGTGCATTGACTATCGTAAGTTGAATGAAGCCACTCGAAAAGACCATTTTCCCTTGCCCTTCATGGACCAAATGTTGGAGCGTCTTGCGGGAAACGATTTCTATTGCTTTTTAGATGGTTTTTCCGGTTACTTCCAAATCCCCATCGATCCTCGTGATCAAGAAAAAACTACGTTTACGTGTCCATATGGAACGTTTGCGTATCGTAGAATGCCATTCGGACTTTGCAATGCACCGGGAACCTTTCAAAGGTGCATGATGGCTATTTTTCATGACATGATCGAGAAGACGATGGAAGTCTTCATGGATGACTTTTCCGTGTTTGGTAATTCGTTCACTTCGTGTTTGTCAAATCTTGAGAGAATGTTGAAACGTTGTGAGGAAACCAACCTTGTGCTCAATTGGGAAAAGTGTCATTTTATGGTTAAGAGTGGAATCGTCTTAGTGCACAAGGTCTCGAAAGCGGGGATTAAGGTAGATCAAGCTAAGGTAGACGTCATCGCCAAATTACCTCATCCCAAAACCGTTAAGGGAGTTAGGAGTTTCCTAGGCCAGCGGGCTTTTATCGTCGATTCATCAAGGATTTTTCAAAGATCTCTCGACCCATTACACATCTTCTTGAAAAAGAGGCACGTTTTGTCTTTGACGAAGATTGTGTACGAGCCTTCAAAATCCTTAAGAGGAAACTTACCGAATCTCCCATTCTTGTTGCTCCCAATTAGAACCTCCCCTTTGAGCTCATGTGTGATGCTAGTGACTACGCTATTGGGGCCGTTTTGGGGCAACGTCATGAAAAGCACTTCTTGCCTATTCACTATGCTAGCAAGACGATGACCGAGGCTCAACTTAAATACACTACAACAGAGAAGGAGTTCCTTGCCGTGGTGTATGCATTTGAGAAATTTCGACCTTACCTCGTCTTGACGAAATGCATAGTGTATACGGATCATTCGGCTATCAAGTATCTCATGGCTAAACAAGATGCAAAGCCGAGATTACTTCGTTGGATTCTCCTCCTTCAAGAATTTGACCACAAAATTGTTGACAAAAAGGGAGCCGAGAATCTAGCGGCCGATCATCTTTCTCGTTTGGAAGATCCTCACCAAAGTATTTACGAGCCCAAGGAAATCACCGAAACATTTCCGCTCGAGACACTTGGTGTAGTGAATTCTAAGCTTGATTCTTCCACCCCATGGTTTGCGGACTTTGCAAATTACCATGCGGGCAACTTCATCATTAAGGGTATGACGACTCAAGAAAAACGAAAATTCTTTCGTGACGTCAAGTTCTACTTTTGGAACGACCCTTACTTGTTTCGAACTTGTGCGGATCAAATCATCCGGCGTTGTGTATTTGGCACCGAAGCTTCTAACATCCTTAGAGCTTGCCATGAGGGACCCACGGGTGGTGACCACGGTGCTAATCTCACGGCTAAGAAGGTGTTTGATGTCGTCTTCTTTTGGCCTACTATTTACCGAGATGCACAAGATCTTGTGAAGTCTTGTGATTCATGCCAACGACAAGGAAAAGCCTCACAAAAAGATGAAATGCCACAAAACATCATCCAAGTGTGTGAGATCTTTGACGTTTGGGGAATAGACTTTATGGGTCCGTTCCCATCATCACGTGGTAATAAGTACATTCTCGTTGCGGTTGACTACCTATCTAAGTGGGTGGAGGCCAAAGCCTTGCCCACCAATGATGCTCGTGTGGTAGTCAAGTTTTTGAAAAGCTTGTTTTCTCGGTTTGGAACCCCTCGTGCGATCATAAGCGATCGTGGAACCCATTTTTGTAACGACCAATTCGAAAGGGTCCTAAGGAAATATGGGGTTACACATCGACTTTCTACGGCTTATCACCCACAAACGAGTGGGCAAGTCGAGGTTTCAAACCGAGCGTTGAAGAGGATCTTGGAGAGATCCGTTGGGGAAAACCGACAAACATGGTCGGATAAGTTGGACGATGCTTTATGGGCCTTTAGGACCGCTCATAAGACGCCCATTGGGTGCACTCCCTATAAGCTTGTGTATGGGAAGAATTGTCATTTGCCTATCGAATTAGAACACAAGGATTATTGGGGCCCTAAAGCATTGTAATGATGATATGGAGATCGCGGGAAAACACCGGAAAATGCAATTAAATGAATTGGATGAATTGAGGGACATTGCTTATGAAAATTCATTAATTTATAAAGAAAAAACTAAAAAGTTGCATGATTCTAAAATTAAAAACCGGGTTTTTAACATTGGGGATCAAGTTTTGCTTTTTAATTCTCGCTTGAAAATCTTTTCCGGTAAGTTGAAATCCCGTTGGTCCGGTCCATTCACCGTGACTCAAGTATTTCCATATGGGACCATCGAGCTAGCTCAAAATGATGCCCCCAATTTCAAGGTGAATGGACATAGGTTGAAGCACTACTTTGGCGGGGAAGTTCCATCCTTGAACAACCTCAACCAAATCACCTTCCCCAATGATAATTAGTATTGAGGGGATCGAGTCGAGCTCATGACTCGGTAATCAAAAACGAGGTGCCTCGTGGAGGAGTCCCATGCTTATCCTATGTACATATTATCGCTTTCTAATGTAGTTAACGTGTGGGGATTTGTGCCCTTCCAACCTTTGTTCCGTGGTTGTTTGTGAATTGTGGACTTTAGATGATCATGATCTTCACGATTGGAGCCTCTCGTGTTCGTTCTATGGCAGCACTCGATCGTTTGCTTTGAAGACTTTCTCAATATCCATGATATATCCTTTTGATGTTCTAACCTTTGGTTTATAGCACACTTCATAAACGGCTATTAATTTATTGGTTACACCCTTTCATGCTAGATTAGGCATTCGACTACGTCTCTAGTATGGGGGTGTTTGCACCCCTAGACTCGAAACATTGAGGACAATGTTTAACTTTAGTATGGGGGGTTAATAGATACTTGCCTTGCCAAACCCTCACGCTTTCCAAAGTTTATCTTTTTGTTTATCGTTTTTGTTGCAAAATAAGGCTAAAAATGGCCGAATTTTAAATTTTTTTCTCATGTTTTATAAGTGTTTGAAGACACGAATGTAGGTTTTCCGATGGCGAGAATAAGAGTAATTTTTGACTCGACCGTGCATGTTGAGCACTTAGCTTTGATTCCTTAACTTCACATTAGGCTAAGTCTCTTAAATGAGGACGAGAAATGATAGGGTTAATTATAAGTTACTATGCTAAACGTAGAGTACTCGTATTCTTTCAAAAACTCATGTGTTCTCGTTGTTTGCTTATTCTCCCTTCGCATGTAAATATTTTTTGCTTAATAAATATTGACTTAGCGGTTTAGTTGGGATTGTTGGGTTTCTAGTCTTTTCTAGTAGCTTCCGTGTAATTAAATTGGGAAGACATTAAGGTATCGCCAGCGTCACGGTTTTGAAGTATTGGCAACCCGAATAATCGAAAGCTTCACCCAATAATAAGATTTCAAGTGCTCACCTAAATCAAGCAAACAATTTGAAGCCCCACAAGGCCGAAAAATCTATGCAAAATTGAAAGTGAATCAAGCTATAATCTTCGAAGCTTTAAAGATCCAAAATTCGCCTTAGCGTGAGGATATACGTCTTTGGCTAATAAAACTACCGATGAGGTGGATAATAAAAGGCAAGGCAAGACCGAAGTCATAATAAAAGCTTCATGGCGAAGTTGAATAAAAGATGGAGGTAAACCAAAGATAATAAGGCCCTTCCGTTAGGGGGCGTATAAAAGTCTTGGTAATAAGTCTCATGTTCAAAACCGTTATAAAACCGTGTTTATCGATTCTTCTTGTTGACTTAATTTTTTACATCATTGTCTATTGGGAGGGGTTATTGATTTGATGGTCATGGTTACACCGTTAGGACTCTATTTTTAGACCTAAATCTCTATTATCGCATAAGTCAAACGATGTATCCTCGTGAAACATTCAAGACAATATAAAATATAAGAGATACAACTTAGGAATAATGGGAGGATAAGTACGTGATTAGGGCATATGAGTAGTGTTAGCATTACTAACTTATAATGACAATGATCTCGTTGCACACTTGGCATGAAATTGGGGTGAAAATCGAGGACGATGAAATTATTTCTAACGAAGCACTCACGTGTTCTTATTCTATGAACCTAAACGTCCCATTTTACGATGAAAATCATACATTATGTCTAAAACGCAAGTAGTAGTAGCAATAATAGTAGTGTAGCTAGTTTATCGTTCAATAAAGTGAATAAAAATGAATTTCGGAGGTGCTACGATACTTTATTCTAGCATTGCGTGAGGGCACGGCAATGGTTTAGTATGGGGGAGTGATGAGACTGCTTTTATACATAATCTCATCGTCCAAATAGGGCTTAAAATGCATTAAATATCATCAAAATACCCATATATATGCTTGTGTTTGTTGCTTGTGTGTTTTAGGTACGGATATTGAGAAAATGACAAAAGATCACAAGAATCATGCAAAAATGAACACGGGAAACGAAGCCGCACAATGAACCAAGCCCTAATGAAGACTTTCCCAAGATAAACCCTTGAAGATTTAAAGAATTATGAAGAAGGGTCCTCCAATATGGAAGAATTGACACTTTATACCCTTGTATCCTCATAATTACAAGCTTGGTCCCTAAAGTTTGTCAAAATTGCAAAAAGGGCCCTCCACTTTGAAGATTTGGCAAGTTTAGCCCCTCAACAAAGCTAAATTGTCAACCAATATCCTCCACAAAGTCAAATACATCATGAAGTCCTTCAAAGTACAAGAAATTACAAGTTTGGTCCTTTGAAAATCCTAAAATTACAAAAAGGACCCTTAACTTTCAACATTTGGCAAGAATGGTGCCTCATCAAAAAAGACTTGGCAAATTCAGTCCTCCAAAATATCAAATATGCAAGTCAAGACCATTATCCATCAACAAAATGCCAAAACAGCCCTTCAAAAATCATAAAATGGCAAGAATTACCCCTGAGTTTACTTTGCAAAATGTTTTGGGGCAAAAGTGTAAAGATGCAAAAGTTGTTATAACTAAATTGGCCGTTGACAGATTTTGGAATGCAAATGACAAGTTGTGCAAAGATAGGGGTTTAATACTGGCAGACATGATTGTTACCTTAACCAGTGAGGGGGTGACACGTGCCCCACTCACCAAAATCCACCAATCCCCTTTCACCATTTATCCACCTCAGCTATCCACTCATAACAACTTTAACTAATCTGGGATTAGTTTATTTAAAACGCGCTAAACACAAAGTTTAAAAACTCAAACAGATCAAAACTTGCACTATTCATGTTCTTCACAAATTTGGGTTTTCTTAATCCGTTGCAATTAGCACCCAATAAAGTCCAGATTAGTGATTAATAACCCCTTAATCACATCCCAACTACAAAAAATGCTTGCCACCTCACTCCTCAGTCCCACATGAGATTCCCCTGCTACACACAAAGGGGATACTGCCAAAAAACCACCAGGCATCCAACGTTTAAGATTGAAGCTTACTTTTTAAGCTTGATACAAGCCTTTGGATCACCTTTTCACTTGTCAGCTACAACAAGCAAACAAAAATCAGTCACATGAAGCCAAGAAGTTCAAATTCTACAAGGGCAAACTGGGGACTTCACAGCTAGGGTTTATGTTATTTTTCAGCTTCCTTAGTCTCATTGTAGCCTATATAAAGGCATTAGGTCTTACCATTTACGTTTGCTTTTGGTTTTTCCTTGTTCAGACACTTGTAAATCCTATTTTCAGATTAATGAAATTGTGTTAAGTGTGTTGAAGAAAGACCAAGTGCCATCTCATTTTATGCTTGTTTATGTTATTTCTTTACTGAATTTGAATCTCAAAACCTGTTTTCAAGGAGAGTGCAAAAGTTTGCATTTTTCCTTCAAGCTTGATATTTTGCTAAGTTCTTGTTTCAACCTTGGAATTCTTGGGTTATAGGGCTGATCATAGCATCCTAACTGTGATAATTAAGGTGTGGTGAGGCTTATAACTTGGGGATAATCAAGTGTGGGGTAACAAGGTTGCATTAATCAAGGCTTTTTAAGTTTCTGTTTTGATAATCTTGCTTCTAACCTTGTTGAATCTTAGTAGGGGTGTTATTGGAAGCTTGTGCTTGTTCTAGCTAGCACATAAGCTCATAAATTCGTGGGTGTGGATGTACATCCATGAGGTTTGTCTAAAATCCTTGAAAATCTGATAAATATTGGAATTTTTGTGGATTTGTGCTATATTGTTGTTCTTGTTGATTTCTTGGCTTAAATCTGCTTAGTCTTGCATGATAATGTTGTTTATATGCTAGATTGATCATTGGGTTAACTAAATCACACTTTTTCTTGTTTAAATTTGGATTTGAAAAGATAAAGGGGTGTTTGGGACTACCTATTTAAGCTTGAATCTTGGTATTGTGTTGTTAGAAGGTGTTGTTTGTGCTTGGTATTTGATATATTCCTTGTTGAGAGTGTTTTGCTGCAAGTTTTTGGGTTTGAAACTTCAAATCAAACAATCTGCTATAACTTGGTGAATTTAACTGTTTTTGACCTAATATTTTGGTGAAATCTAGTGTTTGTGCATGCTTAGGGTTGAAAGTTGTTGAAACGTCATTATTATAAGATATTTGATAGATATTGAGTGTTGAATCTGGCTTATTGGTCAAATACATCAGCAAAGTGTAAAACTGCATGTGTTAGTGTTCATCAGTAACATTCATAAGCTTGAATCTTGATTTAGGCTTTAAGCCATTGCATAAAAACTGTTTAAACTTGTTCATTAAAGTTTATAAAAGCTTGTGTATGCATTTGGTTGAATTTGGCTGGCTGATTATTGCTAAAATTGCTTTTTGAACCTAAACTGCTTACTTGTTCATGTCTGTGCAACATCTGGTACTTTATTGATTAAACTGTATCAATTGGGTGATTGTGTTTGTGTTATTTTGATTGTTATTGACTCCTTTTGATCCAAAGATCATTTGGGTGCCTTTGTGTAATCTGAATCTCATAAAAGTTCACTAAAGACAAAAAGTCAAACAAGTCAAGCATTGGAAAAAGTTTCCATTGCTCAACACCCAAAACTAGCCCCTGCTAGTGTAAAATTGAATTCAGCTTATCAATAAGCTATTTTAGCTTATACAGACTTGCAACAACTTATTTTTTGTGATAGATCTTCATTATTTGACCCATTTGATTAGACTGGAGCTTATTGGACTTTGACTTTGACTTTTTACTAGAAAACCAACTTATTTGACTTTTACATAAGTGCTTATTTGCTTTTTACATCTTATTGAGTCAGCTTATTTGAAAACACTTTGTTGATTTTGCTTAATTAAGTCATTTGAAAGCTATAGAAACTTGAATCAGCACTTGGGGTGGCCTAGAACTCAAAAATGACTATTTTGTCATTTTCTGTAGATTGCTTATTGCATTTTTAGGCTTATTCCTTGGGCTTATTTCAAATTTCTTTTTACAGAAGTCTTATTTAGGACAAAAGAAGCTTGTGTGTCTAATTTCAGCTTATGGCATTGGCTTATAGCTTAATGTGCCAAAAAGCCCATTAAGAATAAGCTGTTTGGTATAAGCTAGCTTATTTCACACTTTCAGCTTTTGGGCCTTTGGAAAAAGTTGTTTAAAATCAAATTTTGAGTCAAGTAGTGCTTTTTGGGCTTATTTTGGACACTTTTTTATATTTGGCCCAAATTTGGCCCAATAGTGATCTGTTTTGGGTTTAGCCCACTTTTAGGCCCATTAAGGGTATTTAGGTAATTTCACTTTCATTTTTGAGTTATTTAGGTTAAATTAAGCTAGTTTGCAAGTTTTTAGAATTTTTTTATGATTTTTGGATTTTTAATAATATTTTAATATTATTTTATTGTTAAAAAATAAAAGTCTGATTATCTAACTTTTTATATTTTTCCTAGATTGTAGTCACTTAATTAGGAATTTTGGAACTTTCCAAATAGTTTTAGAGTTCTTTAATTATTTTCTAGAATTAATTTAAGTTTTAATTGATTTTAATAGTTTTTAATTGTTTAAAAATAGTTTTTAGTGGTTTTAAAATTTTGAAAAATACTTTTTAGCTTAATTAGGGTATTCTTGAGGTTTACAAACTTTAAGATCTTGTTTTGGACTTTTTAATAGTTAAATATTGATTTTTAGGGCTTTAATTAGCATTAAAAATTCATTATTTAATTAATTAAAAGGTTTTGGCAAGTTTGGATTTTTTGTAAACTCTTAGAATATTATTGTGGATTTTTAGTGATTTTTAGGAATTTTTAGGGTAAAAGTTTGAATTTTAGGGCTTTTTACGGTTTTACGTGTACACCTTTTTCGTCTTAGTTTAATCCGTCTTCGTAACCGTCATTCTCTTCTAATCTCATTTCTATTTTTCTTTCTCAAAAATACAATCACAAAGATAATCAATTAATTACACACACACTAAGCCTCCTTGAGAACGATTCCCCATCTTGTGTCATTTGTACACGGTTTTCCTAAATCGTCGTACTTAACGTTTACCACTATTTTGCCTTCCTTTTCCTAAAGGGATAAAAACTCTACATCAGTATGTTTCCAAGGTTACTATTTTTCCAATGAGACCACATATAGCTCACGGCTATATTGCCTCTTCCCAAGGTTCTCATAATCTTGTTTTATATTTAACATATTCAAGTTAGCCTTTGCCACTAGATCTATAGTTTATAATAACATGCATGTACATTTTATCTATTTAAACCTTATGTAACCCACGGCTACATTTATACACATAAGTTGTATTTGTGACTTTTTTAATAGTCATTTTATCATGCATCATTTCATATTCCAACATTTAAACTTAACACGTGATTCACATAAACATTAACCACATATGCCGTGACCTTTAAGGTCATGGTCTTCAAGACTTTTAAGTTACCCATACCCATTTTATGAGATCTATGGCTATTAGTTTAACCATAGTCCCATAGGACTAGATTTGTAACTCATGTAACTTTTTGATTTACTAATGTTTCATATAGTTTTTAAAACATGTTTAAAACATAACATACCAATCATATGTTCCTTATCAAAAGGTTTTTAAATCATGAACTTGATTTCTATAAATAAGCTGTGACCTATAATGGTCATAGCTTCATCAAATCTTGATTTTTAACATGTTATCTTACTTGTTTTTATAGATGTATGATGATGCATGCATGAAGAAATGAAAGAACAAGTAGTGTATACCTTTCTTGCCTAAAAGTACCACAAATGATCTAGGTGAACAAGGTGGTTTTGAGATCTATTCAAAATGATGAAGAAAACCCTATGTATAAATCAAGCCGTGGCCTAGATGGCTTAGCTAGGGCTTGTATATAGTGAATCCATAGGAATGATTCTACTAATGATTTGTAGTAAAGATGAGACAAAGATCTTGGTGGATTTAATGAACAACTTTGGATTATTGTGGCTTAATGCCGAACTATTTGAGAGAGAGATGAAGAAAGAATGAGATTTGGTTTCATGAGGAGTTGAGAGAATGTATGTGTATGTGTTTCGGCTTAAAGGGAGAGAGAGGGGTGAAGGCAAAAAGGCATGATTTCCTTGGTAAGAACTATTATGCCATGTGTTGGCTTTTCCAAAACCAAGACAACCCCTCTTCTTCCACATATAGGGTGTCGTATCTTGCTAGCCAAAAGGGAGGGTAATGGGCTTTGGCTTGGGCTCATGTTGGGCTTGTGCATAAAGAGAAAGGTCTTGGGCTAGTCCAAGGAAGTTAAGAACATGGTGGTGGTATACACTCTTGTACATATACACGGCTACATACACTATGTAGCATGTTTTTCCAACTTGATATAGTGCTTTGTGTATAGCCAAGTATTGATTATACATTTTTATCATTTGTTTTTCCTAGTCTTAAGTACAAGGTTTGAGCTATGTAACTTATTTACAACAAGTGTGAATGTAAAGGTATAAGTACCTAAATGAACAAGTTCACACTCAACCTATAGGGATACAGATGTGAGTATGTGTTCTAGGGTTTAATAGGTGAAGTTTCATTAAATGAAAATCATGGTAAAATCATGGATTTTACATTAATACATAATTGTAACACATTGTCCATATGTTATTTTGTTAATGGTTGTTATTCACAGATTATAACTGATTTGGCGTTGGAGTCTAAACCTATGACTCTCACCAACTTTATGTTGACGTGTTTTAGTGTCTCTTTCAGGTGAGAATGTGGTTAAGCGTGAGAATAGGAGTGGCTAGCTGGAAGGCTTAGGATTGCATTTGGAGAAACCCCCTTTCCTCTTAGTCTTTATTTATGTTTGAATAAGTGATTCTTTGTAGACACCTATATGTTTGTTATTTGTTAATTGTATGTCTTTGGTAAGAGGTAGACCTGTTACCTACTTACCTAGATGCCTGCATTGTTTGAGATATCTTCATGACATTGTGTCACCATTTATGATATTTCCATTTCATTTAGTTATCTCTATAGACACGCTATTGTTGTGATGATATCTATACGTCACGCCCCATATTCCGCCATGGTGGGGTGTGATAGAATGGTATCAGAGCCAATGGTTATAGAGAATTAGGTTGCCTAGCCTAGTATATAGCTTAAGGATCCCTGCATATAGGCGTCATAGGATTACGTGTGGTCTTGATTGTATTTTTCTAAATTTTATTTTTTGTGAATTTTGACTAGTATGAGTTGAACTGTAGTTGCCCATACTTAGTCACGTGTTAATTTCTGTTTTGCTTTTGATATATAAATTACTTTCACCATAGTAAGTTATTTGGTGTACCTAATGTATAGTATTTTTCTTATGATGTTTAAGTCATGTTCCCTAAGAATCATGTGGTGATTCGAGTTACTAGGAGTAGGTGGATAGGAAGGATTTTAAGTTGTTTCCACTCTTATGGGCGACATGACTTATAACTGGTTATGATGTTGTGTTGGAGTTTGTCCATGCTGTTTTAGCTAGACTACGGATTTATGTATTCCAATACTTTGACTATATTATTTTCATAGATGAAGTTTTGGACCTTATTGTTTATGTGGTTATGAGCTTATGTGAGTAGATGGATTTATGTGTTATATGTTGTATTGATTCTTATAAGTGTCATCATAGGAGGAAGTGCATTGAGGAAAGGGTAATTGTATAAGTATGGTGGCCAACATAGTTATACAAGTACCACAACTTCAATGGGTTCTCAAGTATGATTGCATGAAAGAGGGTTAGTACATGCTTGTATATGATGAGATGTGGATTTTTGGTATATGTATAATGTATGGGTTTATGTAACGGCTGTCTACCATATGGCTATTTTTGAGTGTGTTATATGTTTTGGGTTATACTCATGTTGTGTGATTATGGGGTCACACGATATGGACTGGTTTTAGTGATGGGTTTTATGCCTTGTGGTAAGATGGTGATTACTCGTAAGAAAAAACGAGTGTATGACGCGATTGATTGATCTGACATGTATGGTAACGAGTATGTTTTGGGTGATTTAATAGGTATATATATGCGGATGTATATATACTAGTATGTGTTAAGTTATGATATATGGTCGTTCAGTAGTTATTATAACTTGAACGTACCTTGTGTTTGCTCGTGTTTTATGGTGCTGGAGTTTGATGGAGTTCCAACGACGTTTTGAGTCTTTTGATGTGTGTCTACATTCGGGTATGTATTTTAATTAATGAGAACTACTAAACTTTCTTACAAATAAGTGTGGCTAATTATAGGAAAACGGTTTTGAAAATAATTTGTAAGTGTATGGTATTATATCGTGACTTACATATTTTTTTTAAGTTTGTGGTAGTAAGCTATAAAAAAAATTTGTTGTCTTGATAATAATTGGGTTAGTTTTCTATGTAACGTGTGATAATACATTTTAAAGGGGTAAAAAAATTTCTTAAGTGGAGTTAAAATTTTAGAAGTATTTAACTAAACAGAAAGAGTAAAAAGGGAGATTTTATTAGAGTAATGATAATAATAACACCACACCTTGTAAACGTCTAGTAGTTTAGTTATAACCATCCTAAATGGATTTTATAAAAAACACTGTATTTTATAAACATGTATTGGTTTTATAATAACAAGTGAAATAAGTTTAATATGGGTAAACAAGATAATGGTTAGAATAAGATTGTAGTATACTAACTAGTTGATATCTTTGATAAAATAATGAAGATAAAAGATGAGTTTATAGTTCAAAACGAGTATGATTGATTTTAGTAGTATTGAAGTTTGGTTCTTATGAGGAGTAACTAAATGGGGCAAAAGTTTAAAATTTTCTAAGGTATCGAAATTTGGTAATACTAACCGTGACGAGTCTAATTTTTCGTTGTTGACACACTCCATTTCATCTTCTAGATTACGTTGTTTCGTTTTCAGTTGTTTTTAGCTAGGGTTCATTATGGTTGATCTTTCGGTTTACCCTATATTTATTATAGGACGCGATCGTTTGGAATTCTTTTGGTACACGTCATGGTTGATTTAGTTATGCGGTTGTGGAAACGTTAGGATGAGAGGATAGAGTTGGTTAGTATTACTTATGGTTAGATATTAGAATGGAGAGATGTGTTTTGGTTTAAAGGTTGGGTTGAAGGAATGATTAATATTTGCGGAGTTTTGAAACTTAGATTGGTTACGGGAATAAGGGAGTAAGTAAAGTTAGTTGACTGGTCGTGGGAACGAGATGTCATGCTATGAGAAGTTGGTTGAAGTACCATTAGGAGATTGATGAAAGTACCAGCAGATGTGAGGGTAGAGTAGAAAGTTTCTACTAATGGAAAGATTGGTAAAATAACACGCAAGGGAATTGGTATAGTTATGCAGGCGAGGTAGTAGTAGACACGTGAAGGAAAACATGGATGTGAAAGAATGATTGGTATGAGGCTGATTAATGGTGATTACAACAAGTAAGGAAGAGTAAGCCATTGAGGGGTTGAAGTACCTTTAGAAATATTGTGGTAGATGAGCTGAAGTTAGAGGCTACTGGGTAGTGTGAAGTTCCTAGGTAACATCATAGAGACGAGGAGGAGTGCTTGAAGAGCTACATCGTGAATCAAGGAGCTGAAAGGACTACGTGCCGACTGCTAGAAGGAAGCAAGAGATTTCGAAGGAGTCACAGAAATTGAAAGGGATGGAAAGGTGACAAGCACTATGATGGGAATCTTTGTATGGTTCGTGACGAAGAAGGACGGATCAAGTACCGGAGTGGAGTTACAAAGAGTTGAACTAGTGGATAGTGATGAATTGAATACATAACATGGGAGATTAAGAACTCGTGGAGGTAACAAGGGGAGTCGAGTGACTACGCGGATAGAATTTTTGTGGCAATCAATATCGAGGGATGAGTAGTGAAGCTGAGCTGAATAAGTTCATGGAGAAGTGATTAGAGAGTCGGTTTTGTGAAGGTGTTATGAAAGATCTTTGGAAGAGACAGTTATGCATTATCCAATGCACTAGCGATTTCCATAGATTTGATGAATGAAGTATGGAATTTCTGTTGGACAGGATAGTGTAGGAATTAGGGAGAACCATGGAAGGAGAGAACCAAGTATTCCAAGAAGATGATGATTGAAAGTACCTCATGTTGGGTGCAAGATCAAAATAGAAGTATGAGATTTGAATAAGAATTTAAAATATGGCTTAGTTTAGACAAATAGAAACTAATATGGTTATAAGATGAGAGTGTCATCCGCATGGGATCACATAAAACTCTAGTCTGTCCCTATTAGGAGGGAGTAGGAGAACTGATCGTGAGGAAAAACAAGTGAAGCTACTTGGAAAAATTTTGAGGTATAGATGACTTGAAAGATGGGAAGCATAACATCGTGATATATGTCATGAGCCGAGGAAAAAGAAGGAAGTGTAGATAGATGCGAATCATGAATGAAATAGGTCGAGATAGGAACCGAAGGTAAAACTTTGGTATAGCCTAATGAGTAGACTAAGGCACTAAGCATGCTAATATTGTTGTAGTATAGAAAGGAAATGGTACTGACCTATACTGTTTGATTGGAAGGCTTAGTATCCATAATCGAATGGTTGAGGATTTATAGATGTGATGTGTTATGAGAGACGAAGGGCTTGGTCTAACTGAGACAAGATGAGGAGTACTATGACCTTGAAGGTAAGACATTGTGTAGGTATAAATGAAGTGTTGAGTATCAGGGAAAAAAATCTTTCATGGAGAAAAGTGAGAAAGAAGTGTATAGGTGATACTAATGATCTATCCAAATTTTATGGAAGTAGTTGTAACATGGGTTTGGATGGCAGTTGATAGAATAACTGAGATAACCGTCCTTTTGGTGATGTGTATAGATCATAAGTTGATTTGGATTGGAAGAGCCTCGTTGTGATAAACTAATCAATATGTGAAATATCGTCATAGGTCACTTGTGTAAGGAAATTGGAATTTTTAAGTAGTTTATGGTATGGACTAAAGGGAGTTGATGAACATGATTGGACATTAGTATATCCGCCTAACTGAAAATGGATGGACGAAGTGAGAAATTGCTACACGTATAGGAGTCGTATTGAGAGCTTGGGTGACTGATTTAGAGGGAGGTGGGAAACTCGTTAGCAATGTTTGAGTTTTCATATAATGATAGTTATCATACTAGAAGTCTATGAATGCCATTTGAGGCACTATATGGAAGGATAGGGTGATTTTCCCCTATTGCGGACTAGAATTGGTGAAAGAGGTTGCTAATATAATAATGGTGTTTGTGGAAAAGACGAGAGAAACACGAGATGATATGTTAAAAAGGAGGAAACCACTACAGTTTAGTGACAAAGTTATGTAGGAAGTTTCACCCATAGTAACGGGCGCCATGTTTTGGTAAAAGAGAAAAGTTGATGTCGAGTTTTGTATGTCCATTTATGATCTTTGGAAAGATTGGACCAATAGCTTATGGGTATATAATTACCTGGTGAATTGGGTGGTGTACATGATATATTTCATGTATTAAGATTTGGGAAATGTGGTTTGAGAATGCATATTTGCATGTACGGTTATTCGGGACTAGTGTTAGTAAGAGTCTTCGATTTGTCAAAGAGTCATTTGTGAGATTTATGGGCTGTGAAGTCAAGAGTTTGGGAATGAATTTAAATATTGTTGGTTAATATATCTAGTAAATTGAATCATGAACTAAAGTTCACGTGGAAATGGGAGGGGTTCAATTAGAACAAGTATCCTCATGTGATTTGTTGATTGTGTGTTTGATCCTAAAGAGTAAATCTCGGGACGAGATTTCTATTAGGAGGGAGTAATTTGAAAACCTTGGTTTTGAGGTTCGTCACTTAATCGTATTTTTAGGGTGTTATGTGTGACTATGTGTTTTATGTGTTTACGTGTTTATTTGGTGTGAATGAGGATGGTTTGGACATCGTTTATGAGTACGAAGTGCTCTTAAGTAAATCGATGAATTGTTATTTCATGAATCATAAGCTCACATTATAGTGACTATGAAGTGAAATGAAATGAAATGAAGTGAAATGAAATGAAATGAAGTGAAATGAAATGAAATGAAGTGAAATGAAATGAGATCACGCGAAAATTTCGTGAAAGTTGAATTATCGTTTTCGTAGGATTTTGTGTATGTATCAAACGTTATATGTACATTAGATATATATTATCTATAATCTATGTATTATAGGAGTTTTCTATTTTAGGAAAGTTTTGAAAATAAAGTTAAGATCGAAAATTACGTAGAAAGTCGAAAAATTAGCGAAAGGGGGTCCGGTTTCGACCCGGAAGTGTATGGAAGTATAGGTAAACATAAAATAGAAGGGGGAGAGTGTAAATAACCCAAGTTTAAGGGGGTGGGTCGTGGATGGGCTGTTATGGCCGACTAAAGGAAGGAAACGGGTAGGAAAGGCCCAAGTAGAGTCCCTTTTGGGCTCAAACTTGTTAAGGAGGTTACCAAAGCCTATACAAACACCCCTAGACCCCTAAAACGACCAATAAACCTACAATATACCTAATATCAGTTGAAACATCCATGGGGGAAGATCAAAACCTAAATATTGCATAAGTGTTAAAGGTATGTAATTAAACTTGCTCGAATAACGTTAAATATACATATCTAACCTAGTATGGTGGATTAGGGTTTAGGATTTTTTATTTTTGATTAGGGTTTCATACTAGGAATGATGATTTCTATAATTAATAATATTAGGGTATATTCAATTAATTAGGTTATTATGAGGTTTAATGATGATAAAGGGTTTAATCATGTTTAAATTCGTTTTTAAAAACTGGGCAGAATTTTTGGTCCATTGTTTTGATCATATATAGAGTTATAAAAACTTTTAATTTTCGAATCTTATGTCCCTGGAAAGGTAATTGAGTTGGATTTCAAATTCAAGAAAATAGAACTAAATTGGAGGTCGGAAAGTGGGTTAAAAACAGGTTACAACAGTCGGAGGTCAAAGCAGTTTTGAAATCAGTCGGGTTTAAATTAATGTTTTAAGATGGTTAGGGTACTTAGGAGTATAATTGGACCTTAAAACGAACATGAGACTTAGATTATATATTAAATAAAAGATATGGAGGAGGGCTAAAGAAATGGGTTAGGGTAAGACCCTCTGATCATAACAAACTTTTTATATGTTCAAAATCAGTAAATTCTAGATAGGTAAACGTATATATATATATATATATATATATATATATATATATATATATATATATATATATATATATATATATATATATATATATATATATATATATATATATATATATATACATATGGAGGCCTTAACAGTAGCTTTAAGGTTGTGGCCAAAGGGGAGAGTTAGCTAACACATTTAAGGGAATAGGGTTTCTTTTACAGGGCATGTTATTTTGGTTAAGGGGGTGTTCGACCAATAGTTTGAAGTATGAAAAACGGGACTGTTTTGGGTTAAATGTTAACGAGGCAAGTTATGAACTAAACTAAGTTAAGGGATTTATAGAGGGATGTCATGAGATTCATATGACATATAAACGGGGTTAAGTGGTAGGATAAGGTTATATATCCATCATATATTGATGATCCATTTTGGTATGTGGTTCATGTCTTGATTGTATACGTTTGTGTGTTTAGATTTCTACTAGAGCGCGGATACTTGGAGAAGCTTATTCAGGTGAGTTTCATAGTCCCATGTCTTTTTATGATTTGATTTCCAGGTGGGATGGAAGAGACACTATATGGTTTTGTAAAGAATGTTGTGAATGTTTTTATGTTTTGTGATGGACTTGTGTGTACACTAATGTGATTAACTGCTATGTGATTCTTGATTGTGTTTATGATTTGGATCGGGGGACACGTACCGTCTCAGTTATTGTAGTTTGACTTGGTACCAAGGGGATGTTGACAAGGCGGGGCCTTGGGATTGGTTCATAGGTGTATGGGTGTCTATGGGACCATGGTTATTGGTAAGGCTTGGAGCCTTGGAATTATGGTTATTGGTAAGGCTTGGAGCCTTGGATTTGTGGTGAATGGTTAATCTTGAATGCTAGTTGTTAATACATAATTGTAACACATTATCCATATGTTATTTTGTTAATGGTTGTTATTCACAGCTTATAACTGATTTGGCGTTAGAGTCTAAACCTATGACTCTCACCAACTTTATGTTGATGTGTTTTAGTGTCTCTTTCAGGTGAGAATGTGGTTAAGCGTGAGAATAGGAGTGGCTAGCTGGAAGGCTTAGGATTGCATTTGGAGGAACCCCCTTTCCTCTTAGTCTTTATTTATGTTTGAATAAGTGATTCTTTGTAGATACCTATATGTTCGTTATTTGTTAATTATATGTCTTTGGTAAGAGGTAGACCTGTTACCTACTTACCTAGATGCCTGTATTGTTTGAGATATCTTCATGACATTGTGTCACCATTTATGATATTTCCATTTCATTTAGTTATCTCTATAGACACGCTATTGTTGTGATGATATCCATACGTCACGCCCCATATTCCGCCATGGTGGGGTGTGACATACAATTAGGAATAAAGGAGATCGAGTTTAATACAAATTACTTGTATGAGTGGTCTTAACATTAGGACTTATGATTGACAATGATCTTCTTTTTAAAACTTGGCATGGAAAGAGTGAAAAATCGAGGACGATGAATCTATTCGATTTTTATGATCCTAAAAGTTATTTTTCAATAATGAAAGCAATACATTATGTCTTTATTAAATAAAGTGTCAAAAGTTAAATAAAAGTGTAGTTAGTATTTTATTTTATCGTTGCGTGAGGACACGACAATTGCTTAGCAAGGGGGAGTTTGATATGAGTGTAATTACTCATATCTTTTATATCATTAAACAGACTTAAAATGCTTATTTTATATAAATATAGCCTTGAATGTGCATGTTTTCTTGTTTCATGTGTGTAGGTACCAAGATCACAAAAATCCGGCAAAACCGACACGAGATTGAAGATTTCATCAAAAGCCAAAAGTTAAGATAGATTTTATTCGAGGATTCAATTTTATTGGGCCTTTGTGGGACCCACTTGAGTTTAATGGGCCTTAAAGCCCATTTATGAAGTTATGTTGAAAATGTTACATAAAGCCCAATTACGACCCAAGAGGAAACGGATTGAAAGTATTTTGGGTCCAAAAGATAGTCAAGGCCCAAGAAACAAGTTATGCAACGGATGGAATGTTATATAAAGTTTGGGTCCAAATTGCAACCAAATGCCCAAAAACCAATATGGACAGTTGAAGTTATATAATTCAAAGGTCCATCAAGCCCAAGGAAGTTAATAAATGAAAGTATGTATATACTTCCTTGGCCAATCGTTCAGTCTAAGAAGTAAAAGAAAAGAAATAAAGAGAGTCGAGAGCAAAAAAAATAGGGAAGAACATGAGCAGCATATAAATCCTCGTTTTTAGGGGTTTCCAATTAATTGGAAACTGACCTACACGCGCCTGATATTCAGAGAATTAATGGAAGGTTATAGCGTGGTCTACACTCAGATTACAAGAACAAGGTGCCACGTGGTTGATTGATTCGTCACCAAAAGGGGTCTGATTGGATGATACACCTGCTATCAGTCAAGAGGCCAATCATCTCTAGCCAGCTCACCACCAAACTAGCACAAGATGTGCCAGCCTAGCGATCCGTGTGCACAAGGGCTGATATCCACCATTGGATGATAACAAAGAAGAGAGAGAAGAAGAAAGAAAGGATCTAAAGGCCAAGAATCGATCTTCATCAACAAACACCTCACCCCTCAACCCTCGGGTTCTCCTATAAAACCCCTCTCATTTTTCCATGTAAATCATCCCTTTATTACTTTACAGTTATAATGCTAATTTTTAGATAGAAGTTGGATTTTCAATTTTCTAAAATATTGTAATTTATGATTTGATTCAATAAAAGTTTATTTTCAGTCTATTGATATTTTTTATCTCAACGTTTTTTTATTCTGTTTAAATTGATGCAATCTCAATCCATAATAAATTAATATTATATTTGTGATTATTCAAATAATCTCAAACCAATGCTTATTTGAGTGATTAAGTAGATTAGGGATATAACACGTCTATCCCACTGGATAGATGTTAAAATAAGCTGCTGATTCGAGGTCTTACTTCGAGATTCATGATATGTGTTATATGATGGTGGTTTGATTGTTTAATGGTGGTTCGATTGTGTTGGAGTCGTGTTAGATAAGTCAGCTCAGCGCCCGATTTCTTCATCAACGGATTTCATCATTTTATGGTTAAGCTCATTTACTTTATAAGTTTTAGGTTTAATTTGAGTGTATGCTGATTTTTATGGTTTAAACTGCTTGATTGGTTAATGTTTTCATGATAATTCGCTATGATTTGTTTAAGAATCGTTGGGTAATATTTGTTTTTAGATGATTAATGTGTATTTTGTTTTGATGATTCATGTTAAGTGCTTTCAAGTTATAATTTGATTACGAAACCCTAAAAAACATTAATGGCGGCAGACTATTCTTCTATCTTCCTAAATCGATTATCTATCCCTGTTAATCTCTAAATCTTATATTGATGTGGGTTTCTCGATTAATCTGTGATTAATCTTGAGTTAAAATATTCATTATTTGGTTGAACGGTTGTTAGGGTTTTGTTTTTAATCGTTTTTTTTTTCCTTTTTCTGCTTGCGAATAGTGTTGCTTTGTTTTTATTCTGTCTAGGTCGGCTTCGTGGTGACTTATATCTGATTTATTGGTGTGTTCACTGGTCTACCTCCATGATTGTCAATTATTTTGTCTGTTCTTGTCGGCGCTTTTAGGGTTTCGGTTCTGTTTTTTATTATTAGGGTTTATTAGGTGTTTCGCTGTTTAGGTTTTCATACCTAGCTATGTTGGAACATGCTGATTCTTCTAAGTTGGATGTTAGAGAAAAGGCTGCGGCTATTAATCGGTTGCAGGTCTATAAGATTGAAGTGATTATGAAGATCTTTGGGGTGAAACTTAATACGGTTAACGAGGTTCATGATTTTGTGCACAGCCTTAAAAAGAACAAGTATGCATTCTGGTCCTTGGTAACTAGTGCTCGATCCCAAGAGATAATCAACGTGTTGGGTTCTTATGAGGCTCTCTTGCTTGCGAAGGAGGGGACTGTTTCTAGGGTCTCCTCAAACCCTAGCGCATCCAATGATTCGACTAATGCTTTCTCAAACCTTAGTTCGGTTGCTGATACATCTAATGGTGATCGACTGAATAACACGGTGGATGTGATTAGTAGTGATAAGATGGATCCGAGAGAAAAGGCTGTATTACTCAATAATATGCAGCCTTGTACGATTGATTTGATTGGTTAGGTTTTTGAGATGCCACTGCATACGGTGGCTGAAATTCGTGAGCTCAAGCACAATTTAAAGTTGATTAAATTTGTTGTCTGTTCGTTGATTTCCAGTGAACGATTGAAGGAGATATATATTTGTTTGTGTGCGTATGAAGCTGAGTTGATGATCAAGGCGGGTGATTCGAATGATGCAAGTAATGATTGTGTATAGTCGATTGAGGATATTACCGCTGATTTTTCTAAAAAAAGAATACGCTTGCTTCTATTTGTAGTACTAGTGCAAATGATAAGGAGCAGTTCGCTGATAATGGTATTTTTCGTCAATTGGTGTCAGAAGATGTTTTTGAAGGTGTTAACGTCTCTATTCCTCGTAAAGTGGTTCAGAAGGTCAGTCATCGTCTTGAACATACTCTTTATGGTTACTTTATTGGAAAGAGAATGGTGTTCCCGGTTGTGGATTATTTTGTTAGGAACAACTGGGTGAAACATGGGTTGACACGGATCATGATGAACTCTAAGGGTTTTTTATTTTTCAAATTCAAGTCACTTGCTGGTTTGGAAGCTGTATTAGAAGAGGGCCCGTGGCTGATTCGTAATTCTCTGATCATTCTCAAAAAGTGGTCGTTGGATACTAGGTTGATTAAGGAAGAGTTGACTCGTATTCCTGTTTGGGTAAAATTACATGATGTGCCTATTCAAGTCTTTGAAGAAGATGGAATTAGTTTGATTACTTCTTTCATTAAACCTGTGATGCTAGATTCCTACACTAGCACTATGTGTAAGGAGTCATGGGGGCGGAGTAGTTTTGCCAGATGCTTAATTGAGGTTAATGCTGAGGCTGATTTTGTGGATGTTGTTACCATTGGTGTCCCTTCTCTTTCGGGGGAAGGTTTTACAAAGAAAACTTTCTATATTGAATATGAATGGAGACCTCCTAGATGTGTTGAGTGTAAGACTTTTGGTCACTCTCTTGATCAATGCTCTAAGAAGGTGGTTGTCTCTCCTATAGTTCTTGCTGCTAGTACTGGTCCATCTATTTCTAATGATGGTTTCCTAACGGTCACCAAAACAAAGAAAAAGATGACGAAATCTATAAAGGGTGGTAAGTTTACTGGTCCATCGGTTCAGCCGAATGTCAAATTTGTTCCTAAAGCTACAATTAGTAACCCCACGAAGGGAGTTAATAACTGACCTTTTGGCCTGTATAAAAAAATAAATTTCGTTGTGGTGGTCTAATCGAATTGATAACTGGTTTAAGTGCGACCCAGCTGTCTTTGGTGGAAACAAATGTTTGTCGTTGTAGTAATATTAAAAGGTGCAAAAACTTTAAAGTAAAAGCAGGTAAGATAAATCTAAATCTAATTTAAAATAAAAGACGGGAAATTAAAGTGTGACGAAAATTAAAAGGCACTAAAAGTAAATAACGCAAACTTAAAACTATCCTAAAGACAAACTTAAAACGCAACTAAAACTTAAACAAAGGCAAGGCTTAAAATAAATCTAAGGCAAGTAAATTTAAAGTGCAACTAAGGAAAAAGGCGGGAAAATTAAAGCTTAAAAATTAAAAACTAAAAAAACTTAAAATAAACTAAAAATACCTCACTCGGAATAATTACTCGTTCGGAATGTCACCTTCACCCGGAATAATTCTTCTTCGTTCGGAATAATCAAGACAAAACACTTATCAGGAATAACTAATCCAAAACTCTCATTCGGAATAAAAGCTTCACTCGGAATAATCACAATAAAGCCTTCTTTCGGAATATTCCAAATGAATACCCCTTGATCCGGAATGTTGAATATTCCGGATGAACAACCTTTGATTCGGAATGTTCCGAATGAACTACCCTTGATCCGAAATATCTTCTTGGTTCGGAATATCCACTGATCCGGAGTGTTTGGCTTGATTCGGAATATAAATTATTCCGAATAAAACCCTTTGATTCGGAATGCAAGTTTGTTGATCCGGAATATTCCACTGGTTCGGAATATTCCCTTTATCCGGAATGTCAAGTTATTCTGAATGAATACCTTGATCCGGAATCTTCCGAATGAGCACCCTTTACTCGGAATAATTGTTGATCCGGAATAACAAACTGATCCGGAATATGTCACTTATCCGGAATGTTTGCTTGGCTCGGAATAATCACAACACCACCTTGATTCGGAACAACCTGCTTTATCCGGAATAACCAACAGAAATACTTGATTCAGAATGAATGGCTTTGATCCGGAATATCCTGGAAAATACAGTAACGAAGAACACGGAACAAGAATAACACGAATCTAGACAAAACTAACCAAATCAAACCAAAAGATTAAGCAAGACTAATCAATAAACATCTACTAATCATAAACAAACAATCCAAATCAATAAAACTAACAATCAAACACCAACTAAATCAAAACCCACTTTATTAAATCAATAAAAACTCAATAACATGAACATGAACAATAAACATAAAGATTAAAGATTAACCAAGAAAGGTAGATAGGAGATCAAACAATAAAAGTAAAGATTCAATAACAATTAAAGAAAACTTACTTGTAATTAAAGGAATTAAAGGTGCGAGACAAGTATTCAAAATTGACATGAAAATTAAATGTGCAAAATTTAAAGATGGAAGAACTAGTGTCACTCTAGCCAACAAAATGAAATGACATGAAATGAAATTTATTTATAGGGGATTAGGGAGGTGCTTAGAGGAAGCTTCCTCCCCTCTTTCTTCTTTCTTTAATTGTCATTAAGTCCTTAATCTTCTTAATTCTTTGACTTTAACGACTTTGTCTCGGGATTTCTACTCTCGTCTTGTAATTTCTTCAATAAATTAGACTTGAGTTCTTCGGCTTTTAGTAAACTTCCGTCTTTTGACTTTTTCTTCGATAAATCTTCAGAATTGGTCTTGGACTTCCGTTCTTTTTGCACTTTTGATTTCTTGACTTCGTCTTTTGTCTTTTTCTTTGATAAAAGCCCATGAATGCCCGTGTTTTCTCCCTTTTTCACATTTTCGTCCTAAATCACAACAAAAACACAAACCACGCATAATTCTGACATTTATGACATAAAATACACGTTTTGGCTCGGTTATTATTGTAGTTAAGTGGTAAAAAGGATGGGTGTTTACACACCTATCAAATCCCCTACACTTGACCATTGTAATGTCCTCATGCAATGCATTAATTACAAAGCAAGGTTACATTTTTCATCACAATCAATCCATATTGGCCTTTATTAAAGAGATAGAAAAATAAGAAAACAAGTAAAGAAATCAAAAACTTACCTTAGGGTTTTGGAAATGTCATGAATGATCATCATCCTCAAGTTTTCAGATTCTCCAAACCAAGCTTAAAAACGAGGTCATTGTTATTATAAGTTAAAAAACTAACACGAACTCATGTGGGCCAATTATTTACTTAGACTCCCTTATTCCTAGGTGTATCTCTTATATTTTATTATTGTCTTGAATGATCACGAGGATGCATTGTTGACTTATTTCGATAGTTATTTAGGCTGAAAATAAAGTGGGACGATTTAATCAATAGTTAGCTAAAGGACAAAATCTTTTAAAACTGCTTCTCGGGACCTCATAAAGTTCATATCTTGGCATAACTCGCTTCGCGATTTGAGACCTTTCTCGGACCGATATTTGGCAGCGACTTCATACTTCAAATCTTGAGAGACGTTCATGAAATAATGGTCTTCTCTTCATAATAGGAATTTCTACACTTGAAGTTTTGAGAGATTCTTCATATTTGGACCACGACTTCTTCATTTTTCTACAATCTTTACTTTGGACTTTGATATACAACGATCCGCCTCCTTTTTGGACTTGGATCTTTTTATCCTCATACCTTGTTACGGCCTTTTTAGATAGACTTCTCCATGATCTTTACGGGAGTATTCGCTTTTCGTCGTGTGTCTCGATCCTTCATATTGATCTTTGATAAATGATTCTTCACATCACTTGGGATCTTTAGCAACAAAATGTAGCCCTCGTACCTTGTTAGGGCCTTTTCGGACTCGCCAATCTTCGCATCCCGCTTCAATAAGTTATGCCTTGGCTATGAACTCTAATCCATACCGAGCAACTTTTAAACGATCTTGGGCTAGAAGCTAAGTAACTTTTCAAATCGTACAACCTTATTTATTGCAGATAAATTTATTAACAAGAGAATAGGCTTATAATTAACTCACATAAATTCACGAAAGAATACCAAACTTATAATTGACTCTATCATCTCTCGTTCTCTACAGTTTAAAATCTCAAAGAATGAGACTCGTGGATGCTTAGCCTATTAAATCAAAGTTTTGGGTTTTCGGGTCATCTATAGGATCTTGCAAACTCTTAGGAATTTTCAAGTTTAGAAATCGCATTTTAAAGTTACCTTGATAAACGACACTCTAGGATCAATTATAGGAACTTGCGAAAAGTTCTTGTTCTTAACCCATGAGAGTTAAGACTTTCGCGTTTTATAGCTCCCTATACAAAAGCCTAGCAAAACTTAACTTAAACACGTTAAGGATACTAGCTAGAGTAAACTTAGATAAGTAAACTCGGGTTGAGTCAAAAGATTCATAACGTTTAAAAATTAAAACCACTTTATTAAAATTTATTCTAGCAAAGAAAGAAAATAACTATACAAAGGGAAAAACTAATAGGCCAAAATAGATCAAAAATTTTGAAAAATGTCGAAAAATTGATTTTCTGGTTAAAATGAGGACAAATACAAGAAAAAGACCACTTAACTTCGATAGAAGTCCCCCCTACACTTAATATAAACATTGTCCTCAATGTTTAAGCATGTGGGAGTAAACTCCCCTACACTTAGGACATTGTGCACTTTGTTTAAATCTTGCTAAGGAAAAGACAACTAAAGAGATTCCTATTTTAATATTGAGAAATATAAAATAGAGAATCGAAAAGAGTTTAGGATAGAACCGGGAAGACAGAACACGGAATCACGGGTTGTCAAAAATCATCAAGAGTGGGTCATTGAGCGCTCGAATCCGTGAATATGAGAAGAGAGGAAATAGCAAACACCAACGGGTCTCCCCTACACTTAGGATAAAGATAACTAAAAGATAGATACATGGGTTGCCTCCCAAGAAGCGCTTGATTTTTGATCACCGAGTCGTGAGCCTGACTCGACCTTGATTTGCATAGGAAGAAGCATGAAACATATCCACCGGGATCAAAGACATAGTTTTCGTCCATCAAATAGCACAAGTTTAAGGCGAACAAGGCAAGCCAAAGAAGAGTAGGCAAGGTTCCCTTAAGCAAAGATGGAGCACGGTGGAAGCAAGGGTGATGAGGTGCAAGCATATCTTCAGTAGTTCCAAAAATCTTTCCTTTTATTTCATTAGACGGATACTGAGATGGCTTAAAAAGTGCAATACCAGGGTCGAACACCTTTTCCTTTAGGGGAAATAGCACTCAGGCTCAGCAGAATTTAAAGATGATCCGCTAAGAAAATGCACAACCTCGTCCTCAGAAGGTGGACAAAGAGGTGTCAAAACATACGTGTTGCGGATGTTGGTGTCGTCCGGTTGCTTCTCCTTTGAAAGAATTTTCTTCAAATCCGAAGTAGGATCAAGACCATAATCATCAAAGTCTAAAGGAGGAGCATCAGTCTCATGAGGGAAGTATGTATTGAGAAAAGTAGAGAAGTCTTCCTCAAATAAGTAGTCATCCAAAGTAGGATTAAGCATGGTTGGCGGAGGATCTTCATCATGAGAAGAATCACTCGAAAGAGTATCGGCCTCATCAAAATCATCATAAGTGGGCATGTCGGGATACTCGAAAGTAAAATCATCATAATCATCTCCATCGGAGCTAGAATCATCATCATAAGCATCATAGATCGGTTGAGAATCATATATGGGTGAAGGTTCCAAATTGGAGACAGAATCATCCACATCATCTTGAAACAGTGGATTATCATTGCAAGAATCGAATAGAGGATTGTTGTAGACGACAAAATCATCAAGCACATTAATCATATTTGTTGATTCTCTTCCAAAGGATTTGCTTGTAAGCTTCCCCATTTCAAAAACTTGGGCATCATCCCCGACTCTTAAGATAAGTTCACACTTATCCACATCTATTAAAGCTCTATCGGTTCTCAAAAATGGGCGTCCAAGTATTAACGGAATACGAGGGTCCATTTCATAATCAACAACGACAAAGTCGACCGGGAAAGTGAATGTGCCAACTTTAATGAACACACCTTCGGCAATACCAACGGGGTAAGCGAGAGTGCGATTGGCGAGCTCAAGAGTCATTTTGGTGGGTGTAAGGTCGGTGTCACACTCCCAAAATATCAGAGTATAATGGCAACAAGGGAGTGGTGACGTCATGATTATCATACACACACAGTTACAAAGAACGACCTCTAAATGAGACGTTCGGAAAATAGATCACTTGTAACTGATAAAATAAATAGTTTTAACATAGTGCGGAAGCATAAAACTGGTCACAGTTACAAAACATAGTTTCCAAATAGTACAAATGAGCTTTGTTTCAATAGAAATGACGGCAATGCATGAGACCTCACTTAGCATCTTCCTTCTTAATACCTGAGAAAAACATTGCTAAAGCGTCAACATAAAGTTGGTGAGTTCATAGGTTTAGTTAATTTGAAATGTTTAATGAACCACAAGATTTTTCCAAAAGTGATGACAATATAACAAATACAAAGTCATCATAAAAGCATTTATTACAGTCTAAGCTCGTGACACCGAAGCGTTAACAACACCGGTAGTATAATCATATAAATGTAGCCCAAATGGATGCCTAAACCCACGACATCCTATCTCAGACTCAAATGAAACTGTGCCCGCTTGTCCCTTGTTGGACCAAGGCAGACAGGGGCGTCAACCCCGATAGCTCTATCCATAACATCCGCGCTTACACAAAGTAATGAACGGTTCACGATTCACGGGCCAAAGAAACTGGGTTTTTAGTGGGACTTAGACTAATATATAAATCAGTAAATGCACTTGTGTTCATACGTTAAATCAAGCAATGTCTCACCCCAAAAAGCAGTAAAAGCAGTTAAACGTGGGGCTATAAACTCACCTCGTAAGTCAGCAAAGTGAGGAAAAGTAAATGTAGCTCGAGAATACGGTTACGCTAGCCGCGACCTATTTGAATATAAAGATCGTGATACGACATCTAAAATTATACTAACAAAAAGGCATGACACCCTAGTTGTGCTTGACGGTACTTTTCATTTACGGAAAACACGACACTTAAAAATCGGATATTTAACAAATGAGGTTTATGGGCTAAATATTACCCTTGGGTTAAATAAAACTCGGTTTGGGCCTTATATAACCCAACACAAACAAATGGCCCAACCTTTATCCAATTTAACCCACCCAAGGTTCGGCCCATAGGCCTTTTGACCCGGCCTGGCCCAATTGGCGACACAAACAAGAAAAGGGAAAGTTAAATACGTGTTTATCTATCTCATTTTCCCAAAACACCCAGTCAACTCTCTCTCTCTCTCGAAAATACTCCCAACCGTCCCCTTTTCTCTCTCTATCTAAACCAAACGGATCTAAAACTCCTCCCATGGTTAAAATGGTTTCTCTGATTAATAAACATCCATATTATGAAGGCTTGAGGTGAATAATCGTGTGTGGGATGTGGGGTTTCATCCCCACATCAAATCAATCCGATTTGAGATGTTTTTCCCAGGAGATTCGATGATAGATTCATCACCAAAAGATAAGTTTTGATTCTTTTTCATTCTAATTAAATGGTTCACTGATTTTCGTTTTACATTTTCGAACATAAAAGGATTTATGGGTTCAAAATCATTTGTATTATAAAGCTGTGAACAAAGGATTCTCGAATTCAATAAAATCAAATTAGGGTTTTCGAAAATAATTGGGGGTTTTCCAAATCTAGGGTTTCATTACAATTAAATAATGTTTTCATAAGTCTTTTAATGTTAATCATTGAATAAAATAAGTTTTCGAAAATTAGGGTTTTGAATAATTAGGGGTTTTGGTAAATCTAATGTTTAATAACAATTAATCAATGTTTTCTAACATAAAAACTTATCAATTTCATCATATAGTCCGATTTGTAAAATTAGGGTTTCGGTCGAATTGGGGGTTTATTCATATTTCAGTTTTAATTTAATTAACTAATCAATTCGTGTTTAGATTGGGTCTAATTAGAGTTTAAATCAATATATTAAAATTAGGGTTTATATAAATTTGGGGGTTTTTAATACTCGGTTGTTATTTATAATTAAATAATGTTTTTGGGAAATAATTTGTGTTAATTTCATAAATAAAAAGGATTTACAAATTTAGGGTTTCGAATTAATGAGGGTTTTTATACCCGCGGGTTAATGGTGGTTAAGGGATGTTTCTGTAAAAAGGGAATTGTGTAAATCTCATATTATGGTTAATTTTGAGTAGTTAAAGCTTCGGCAGAAACAATGGGGTCTCGGTTTGGTCATGGTTTGGTCATGGTTTGGTCATGGTTTGGTCATGGTTTGGTCATGGTTTGGTCATGGTTTGGTCATGGTTTGGTCATGGTTTGGTCATGGCAGAAACAATGTAAAAAATTGTAGAGGGGGGTCTCGGTTTGATCATGGCAGAAACAATGGGGGTTATAGTTTGTGGGTCAAAGTCCAAGTTAATGTTTCTATCCTTTATCCCTATATTTTTGTTTAAACCGAACCGTAAAAAAAGACTAATCCATTTGTTTTATTTTTGCAGGTTAGTTTTAAGATTTGACGAGCACAACTAAGACGTATGCAGGAAAATAAAAGAAGGTGGTTAAAAGACTCACGACGAGGGTTTCGTTTCGGTTTGCAGGTTCGGACGAGAAGGAAGGAACGGCTCAGCTGGCTCAAGACTTATCACGACTCCTTATGTTTTTACCCAGAATTTGTATTTAAAACTGCTCAGTAGGAACAAATTTGTAATATTTGGACTATGGATAAGTTTTGTGTTGTGTTTGGACATTGAACAATTTGGATAGTATTTAACTTTGTAATATTAGCTTAGGGTTAGTCTAAATCTGGAAATGGAGGTCTTGTGATGTACCCATTTTGGGTAAACTAGGCATGTGTGCTGGACTTTTGTGGTTAGTGGATTGTATAAACAAAGTATTTAGTTCCCAGGTCTGAATGTTTGACTATTGTTGACCAAGTTTTGAAAAAGACAAATAAAAGTTTACCAATTTGATTTTTGTATAAGCTGTATCATTCGGCCCAGCAGGGTTGTCAAATGTCTTAGTTTTAAACGCGAAAACATAACATGAACAACATGATAAGATTCGACACACGACTTAATCAAAGATGGTTATGCGTATTCTCGAGGGGTTCAGCAAACAATCCTAATCGGCACAACGGTTAATGCATAAAACGTTTAATAACGCGCACGTTTTATTCATAAAATAATAGACGCGAAAACTCGAGTTGTTACATTCGCTCTCCCTAGAGAGGGCTTTGTCCGCAAAGCAAAACAAGCAATACACTTACATCGACACCACATTGATAAATAATTAGGGTACTACATAAATATGATATAACTTCCCAAGAGTTCAAAGCTCACGTTAAATCACTATATGAAGAAATAAAGATGAAAAATTTGACGGATGTCACAGTCGGGCAATGATAACTTTTTCCAAACACTTAAATGCAACAAATTAATACTTGCCCCGAGATCGGCTAAGGCTGTAAATTTTTCGGTTTGGTTAAAAGTACAAGGTAGCACAAAACGACCGGGATCTCCAAGTTTCTCCGGAAGTTCTTTAAGAAGGACGGCAGAACAAATTTCATTCAAGCGAGTGTTAACAAACTCGACCATCTTCTCCTTCTTATTAAGCAATTCCTTAAACATCTTGACAAATTGTGGCATTTGCGCAAGAGCTTCAACAAGGGTAAAGGTGATTTTCATGCCGGCTATCTTTTCCAAAAAGTTAGCGACTTGCATGTCATTCTTTGTCAAAGTTCGAGCCTTGTTGAGTTGAGAAGGGTAAGGAATGCTGGGGTTGGGTGGTGGAGGTGTAACAGGTGAAGGTTGAGATGTTGAAGGGTTCTTCTTGGGTACTTCGTCATGACGAGGCGGAGACGGTAATGGTGTACTAATACTAGGTGTGGGAGGAGTAGGGGTAAATGGTGGTGGAGGAGGTGTAGATGATGGGGGCGGGATAGGTGGTCCTACTAAAGCAACTCAACTACGGGTAGTAATAGCACTCACATTCGCTCTCGGGTTGGTGACGGTGTTTGAAGGTAGAGAACTCGAAGTAGAGGGTTGAGTTGTGGGTAAGAAACTAGCCAGCATATTCTTTAAATAATTCGTTTGATTGCTGAAGGAGGATTGAATATCATTTCGAAGCTCAGATCTAATGTCATTACCTTGCTTAGTGATATCCCCTTTCAAATTGATAATTTGGCTCTGTAGATTCTTAATTTGCTCTCCTTGGGTTCTCATTAAGGCTTCAACATCCTGATTAATGGGTGGGGCTTGTTGAGCGGGTGGGTGATAAGGATTAGAAGCTCGAGGTGGGATTTGGTTGCTTCTAGTGTAATTGTTGTTGGGGTTGTGGTTTTGAGGAGAAAAACCGGGTGAAAGATAGTTGTTGGACCGGTAACTCAGCAAATTTCTATCCCCTTGAGGTCGGGCTTGATAATTTTCCGGTGAATAATTACCATAAACCGCATACACGTTTTCCGGATTTCCTTGAGTAGAAGGACAATCAGTGTATGAGTAAGGACCGCCGCATGTCTCACAAGGGTTGGCTACCGCTTTAACTTGTTGTTGGTTTGAAGCGACGAGTAAGATATTTTTGTTCATTTCGGCCATCATGCGGGTGAATTCGGTCATGTCGGGTTTGCTGAAGTCGAAGAAACATTGACTCTCGGGTTGTTCCTAGAAGAAGCGGAGGAATCCCAGTTTTTGTGATGAGTAGCCATGTTCTAAGGTTTGAATGGTCCTTTCACTTTGACCGTCAGTTTAGGGATGATATGCAGTGCTCATATCCAACTGCGTTCCCAATGCCTTCTACAGCGACTTCCAAAACTGTGAAGTAAATCGGCTATCTCGGTCAGAGATTATAGACGCAGGCACACCATGCCTCGTGACTACTTCCTCCAAGTATGTTCTTGCTAACTTATCCATTCCATCTGTCTCTTTGATTGGTATGAAATGAGCCGATTTGGTGAGTCGGTCGATGATTACCCAAATAGTGTCAAATCCAGCTGAGATTTTAGGTAGCTTTGTAATGAAATCCATAGTGATCCTTTCCCACTTCCATTCTGGCAGTTCGGGTTGGACCAACAATCCTGATGGTTTCATATGTTTGGCCTTGACCTTGGCACAAGTCAAGCACTTGCTAACGTATGTAGCAATGTCCGCCTTCATGTTCGGCCACCAATACAACATCTTAAGATCATGATACATTTTGTCAGATCCCGGATGTATGGAGTATTTTGACTTATGCGACTCATGCATAATAAAAGGTCGTAGGTCACCATGGCACGGTAACCAGCTCCTATAATCAAGGCATAATGTCCCATCTGAGCGAGCTTCCAACTTCTTTATCATGCCTTCAACATCTTCTGTCTTGAGAATTTCTTCATCGACTGCCTCCTTCTGAGCCTTGAGAATTAAGGATGGAAGGTCTAAGTCAATGGTCATCACCAAGGCCTTCACCCTAAGGACTCTCTCCTTTCGACTCAAAGCGTCGGCCACGACATTTGCCTTGCCCGGGTGATAACGGATCTCGCAATCGTAATCACTGAGCAACTCTAGCCAACGTCGTTGTCTCATGTTGAGTTCTTTTTGATTCAAAATGTGTTGTAGACTCTTATGATCAGTGAATACAACACACTTTGTGCCATAAAGGTAGTGTCTCCAAATCTTCAGGGCAAACACCACTGCTCCTAACTCTAGATCATGAGTTGTGTAGTTCTTCTCGTGCACTTTTAGTTGTCTTGATGCATAAGCAATGACCTTAGTCCTTTGCATCAATACCGCACCTAACCCTTTTATGGATGCATCACAATACACCACAAAGTCTTCATTACCCTCGGGTAGGGCTAGTATAGGTGCTTCACACAACATCTGCTTCAATGTCTGGAATGCCAAATCTTGATCCTCTTTCCACTCAAACTTCTTGTCTTTTTGAGTTAACTCCGTCATTGGTTTAGCTATCTTGGAGAAACCTTCAATGAATCTCCTATAGTAACCAGCAAGACCTAAAATTGGCGGATCTCCGTGGGTGTTGTTGGAGTCGCCCAATCTTTCACGGCCTCGATTTTAGCAGGATCAACGTGAATACCACTGCTATCGATTACATGCCCAAGGAATTGCACCGTGTTTATCCAAAACTCACATTTGGAAAACTTTGCGTATAACTTCTCCTTCCTCAGCAGCTCTAATATGGTCTTCAAATGCTCCTTGTGTTCTTCTTCATTACGAGAGTAGATGAGAATATCATGGATAAATACAATCACAAACTTGTCCAAGTATGGTTTGCAAACTCGGTTCATGAGATCCATGAATACCGCGGGTGCGTTTGTCAAACCAAAAGGCATAACTTGGAACTCGTAGTGTCCGTACCGGGTTCTAAAAGCCGTCTTGTGGACGTCTTCCTCTCTAACCCTTAGCTGATGATATCCTGACCTTAAATCAATCTTCGAGTATATGCTAGATCCTTGCAATTGGTCGAAAAGATCGTCAATTCTTGGCAATGGGTAACGGTTCTTTATCGTCAGCTTATTCAACTCTCGGCAATCAATACACATCCTAAAGGATCCATCTTTCTTTTTGACAAATAGGACTGGTGCTCCCCAAGGTGAGGAACTCGGCCTAATGAAACCTTTGCCAGAAAGTTCCTTTAGTTGTTCAGCTAACTCTGTCATCTCGGTTGGTGCTAAGCGGTATGGGGCTCTAGCAACAGGCGCGGCTCCTGGTGTAAGCTCTATGTGAAACTCCACTTGTCGTGTTGGTGGTAATCCCGGTAAGTCTTCTGGGAATACGTCTGGAAAATCTCTAACGATCGGTACATCTTCAATTTTCTTCTCATGATCTTCTTCTTCCTCCTTTCGTGTTACTTGAACCAAGAACACTGGACATCCCTTCTTAATGTATCTTTGGGTTCTAATACATGAGATGACTTCCAGTCTTGATCCATTCTTCACTCCACTTCTTTCGCCTTGTATGATTAGTACATCGTTTCCATAGGGAACACGGACGCACTTCTCATGACATATAATTTCCGCGTGATGCTTCGACATCCAATCCATTCCAATGATGACATCAAAACTTCCCAATTCTATGGGGAGTAAGTCGATACTGAACGAACGATCTTGTAACCTTATACTACATCCTTTTAGAATAGCATCGGTGGTTACTGACTTCCCATCGGCTAGTTCTACATTATACTTAATATCTAACGCAGTAGGGGAAATATTTAGGCGTTCGCTAAATACAGATGACACAAAACTCCTATCCGCACCAGAATCAAATAGTACTGAAGCATAGTTGTTATTGACTAGAAACGTACCAGTCACAACATTGTTGTCCTGCACCGCAGCCTCAGCACACAAATGATACACTTTGCTAGGTGCCGTGAATCCTCCAGGAGTACTAGTTGTGGCTCGGTTATTTCCTCCCCGGTTCCCTTGGTTCTGCTTTTGGTTCCCTTGGTTGTGATTCTGGTTGCCTCGAATCTGATTACCACGACCTTGGTTCCCATTGCTTGGACACTTATTCTTGTAGTGACCTTTCTCTCCACATCCAAAGCAAGTGACATTTGCTCCTTGGCCACCCTGTGTTCCCGGTCCTCTTTGGTTAGCAGGACAGGGTGGTGCTCGACATTCCTTTGCCTTATGTCTAGCCTTTCCACAGTTGTAGCATGTAGGGGGACATGCTCCCTCGTGGTGTCGGCCACACTTTCCACAGAAAGGAAGTCTTCCAGCATAGTTTCCAGCATTACCTTGCCCAGCAGTAAACACCCTTGCTACTTCTTGTCGCTTGTTCTGACTGTAGTTGTTAGTGTTGTTGCTGTTGTTGCTATTGTTGGTATTGTTGTTTTAGTGATTGCCAGACCACTTTCCCTTGTCTCCAGTATTTTCTCCCAACTCTTGTACCACTTGGTACATCAAACTCTGAGCCATATCGATTGCCTCATGCAAATCAGTTGGCTTTGATGAAGTCACATTCCCCTTGATGCTCAAAGGTAATCCTTCAATGTATCGCTCCAATAATCGGTCGTCGTTGGGCACCATTTCGGGACATAACAAGATCAGCTCTTGAAAGCGCTGATTGTAAGCAGTAAGAGCGGTACCCTTGACCTTCAAGTTCCACAGCTCAACCTCCATCTGCTTGACTTCATTTCGTGGGCAATATTTCCTAACAAACATAGCTTTGAACTCACTCCAGGGCGTCGCTTGGGCAACATCAATGGTCACTGCACGGGCATAGACGTTCCACCAAGTCAAAGCACCATCCACTAATGTGCTTGACGCAAACTTTACCTTATCAACTTCAGCAACATTGCTAATCCCAAATTGGGATTCCAACTTCTCAAACCATCTGGTCAAACCTACTGCTCCTTCAGTACCGCGGAAACTCACTTGCGTAACCGCACGAAATTCCTTGTAGGTACAGGTCCGTGCAATGGCAATAGTAGCTTCTTGGTTTGTCTCCTCTTGCGTGCTTGCCGTACGATTCGCTTCGGCTGCTGCGAGTGCCTCAGCCATCCGTTCAGCGATCATTTGACTGAGCATGACGGGGTCAATGCCACCGGTAGCAGCTGGTGGATTCTGTGTCTCAGATCTTCTAACTGGCGCCATAATTTAAAAAGGTAATAAGACAATGAGTTTTGCCAGTCATGGCACGCACAATACAATTATGAAATGCTCCATGGTATAATAAACAATATATAATGATCTCATAATTTTTGTAACCCAAATAACATAATGTCATTCATAGAAGTGTTTTGTAATACATCATAATTCGTCATACATAATAAAGAAAAAAGAAAATGCCAACTAGCTGAGATAAACTTCAAAGCTTAGTGGTCGTACAACAATAAATCAACAGTACATGATAAGTCTAACTAGTGCCCTCACGGCGCTGGTGAAGCTCTCTCTCCAACTCTGCCAACCTCCTCTCCACCACGATCTCACGAGCCTGGGAATCCCTAAGTCTGACATCGGTATCATAACAAGCGGCCCTAAACCTCTTATCCAAGTCAGCAATAGGGTCCTCCACAGGTGCCTCTAGTCCACTTGTCTCAACCAATGGCTCTACTCCCCAACGGGTCATCAGGCTCTCGATCTCCTCAAGACGAGCATTCGGCATGGTATCCATCTGGTCGAGAACAGCATGGAGCTGTCCTCGTAGACGGGTCACACAAACCGTCAATACCGTCTCATCCCTAACTGGACTCTTCTTCGTCAGTGCCTCCAGCTTATCCTGCACCTCATTATACTCCTCACCCAAAGCCTCCACAGCATCCTCTAACCTGTTTAAACGGGTCGTCACACATCCATCTGCTGCTCCAAGCATCACAACTATCGATGTAGCTCTCCTAGGAAGAGGGGTCGCAGCTCTCGGCCCAGTAGAGATGCCAACATCGGCAAGCATCTCCTGATACACAGCAGGTACAGTCTCTGGTGGTGGTGGTGGTAGTGACGCCTCTGGGGCAGGACTGGAAGGTGTGCGGGCTGCATGCCTGTCAGTGGCAGTGAAGGGTATGAGGGGTCGGTAAGGTGAAGGTGGTGGTCGGGCAGCTCTCCCCCGAAGACGTCGCCTAACATAGTAGAAAGGCAGAGTACCAGGTGCTGGAGTAGGGATGTCTGTCCTTTCCCCTTCGTCTTCAGACGAAGACGAGGAGATGTGTGCGATGGAAACCTCAGGAGTAGCAGCATATGTAGCAGGGGGGTCCTTAGTGTCAGTGACCTCCATGGGTTCACCTTCTCCATCGGTGAACTCCATATCATCATCCTCTGTTCCCTCCATCGACTCATCCCTAGTGACTGATGCCTGTCCTGGTGACTGCACCACATCAGCGGCTAGGTCGTCCTCTCCTCCACCTTCTAGGCTAAGTACGTCATCAGCTGATGCATCAGGGATATGGATCGGTGAACGGTAAACCTCCTCAGTCTCTCTCTCAATCTCATCATCTGAAGCCATCCGGTACCACGGATATCCTGATGGTGATCCTCTAGGTAATCCTACCGATGAACTGATAGTCGACTGTGAACTGCGGTTGTAGTATGCTCCTGTAGACGTGGAATCATCAGAAGAAGACATCGTTGTAACATAAACAGAGTAGATGTGTGTAAATATCTCATATAATTAGTCCGTGAAAGGGACATTGACATAACATATAGCAATCATTGTTCAACCCACATGTATCCCATATAACATAATTCAGATTTTGTTGTTGCACATGTAACCCATGTAATTATACCTCGTAATTGTTAAATCACATGTATCCCATTTATTACTTATATATATATCCATGTATATATATATATACTTAATACTTACAATCCGTATTATAATCGATTAAACACATAACAGTTATAGTCTAGAGTTACTAAATGCAACCTAGTTCTCTATAACCATGGCTCTGATACCAATCTGTCACACTCCCAAAATATCAGAGTATAATGGCAACAAGGGAGTGGTGACGTCATGATTATCATACACACACAGTTACAAAGAACGACCTCTAAATGAGACGTTCGGAAAATAGATCACTTGTAATTGATAAAATAAATAGTTTTAACATAGTGCGGAAGCATAAAACTGGTCACAGTTACAAAACATAGTTTCCAAATAGTACAAATGATCTTTGTTTCAATAGAAATGACGGCAATGCATGAGACCTCACTTAGCATCTTCCTTCTTAATACCTGAGAAAAACATTGCTAAAGCGTCAACATAAAGTTGGTGAGTTCATAGGTTTAGTTAATTTGAAATGTTTAATGAACCACAAGATTTTCCCAAAAGTGATGACAATATAACAAATACAAAGTCATCATAAAAGCATTTATTACAGTCTAAGCTCGTGACACCGAAGCGTTAACAACACCGGTAGTATAATCATATAAATGTAGCCCAAATGGATGCCTAAACCCACGACATCCTATCTCAGACTCAAATGAAACTGTGCCCGCTTGTCCCTTGTTGGACCAAGGCAGACAGGGGCGTCAACCCCGATAGATCTATCCATAACATTCGCGCTTACACAAAGTAATTAACGGTTCACGATTCACGGGCCAAAGCAACTGGGTTTTTAGTGGGACTTAGACTAATATATAAATCAGTAAATACACTTGTGTTCATACGTTAAATCAAGCAATGTCTCACCCCAAAAAGCAGTAAAAGCAGTTAAACGTGGGGCTATAAACTCACCTCGTAAGTCAGCAAAGTGACGAAAAGTAAATGTAGCTCGAGAATACGGTTACGCTAGCCGCGACCTATTTGAATATAAAGATCGTGTTACGACATCTAAAATTATACTAATAAAAAGGCATGACACCCTAGTTGTGCTTGACGGTACTTTTTGTTTACGGAAAACACGACACTTAAAAATCGGGTATTTAACAAATGAGGTTTATGGGCTAAATATTACCCTTGGGTTAAATAAAACTCGGTTTGGGCCTTATATAACCCAACACAAACAAATGGCCCAACCTTTATCCAATTTAACCCACCCAAAGTTCGGCCCATAGGCCTTTTGACCCGGCCTGGCCCAATTGGCGACACAAACAAGAAAATGGAAAGTTAAATACGTGTTTATCTATCTCATTTTCCCAAAACACCCAGTCAACTCTCTCTCTCTCTCGAAAATACTCCCAACCGTCCCTTTTTCTCTCTCTATCTAAACCAAACGGATCTAAAACTCCTCCCATGGTTAAAATGGTTTCTCTGATTAATAAACATCCATATTATGAAGGCTTGATGTGAATAATCGTGCGTGGGATGTGGGGTTTCATCCCCACATCAAATCAATCCGATTTGAGATGTTTTTCCCAAGAGATTCGATGATAGATTCATCACCAAAAGATAAGTTTTGATTCTTTTTCATTCTAATTAAATGGTTCACTGATTTTCGTTTTACATTTTCGAACATAAAAGGATTTATGGGTTCAAAATCATTTGTATTATAAAGCTGTGAACAAAGGATTCTCGAATTCAATAAAATCAAATTAGGGTTTTCGAAAATAATTGGGGGTTTTCCAAATCTAGGGTTTCATTACAATTAAATAATGTTTTCATAAGTCTTTTAATGTTAATCATTGAATAAAATAAGTTTTCGAAAATTAGGGTTTTGAATAATTAGGGGTTTTGGTAAATCTAATGTTTAATAACAATTAATCAATGTTTTCTAACATAAAAACTTATCAATTTCATCATATAGTCCGATTTGTAAAATTAGGGTTTCGGTCGAATTGGGGGTTTATTCATATTCGGTTTTAATTTAATTAACTAATCAATTCGTGTTTAGATTGGGTCTAATTAGAGTTTAAATCAATATATTAAAATTAGGGTTTATATAAATTTGGGGGTTTTTAATACTCGGTTGTTATTTATAATTAAATAATGTTTTTGGGAAATAATTTGTGTTAATTTCATAAATAAAAAGGATTTACAAATTTAGGGTTTCGAATTAATGAGGGTTTTTATACCTACGGGTTAATGGTGGTTAAGGGATGTTTCTGTAAAAAGGGAATTGTGTAAATCTCATATTATGGTTAATTTTGAGTAGTTAAAGCTTCGGCAGAAACAATGGGGTCTAGGTTTGGTCATGGTTTGGTCATGGTTTGGTCATGGTTTGGTCATGGTTTGGTCATGGTTTGGTCATGGTTTGGTCATGGCAGAAACAATGTAAAAAAAAATTGTAAAGGGGGTCTCGGTTTGATCATGGCAGAAACAATGGGGGTTATAGTTTGTGGGTCAAAGTCCAAGTTAATGTTGCTATCCTTTATCCCTATATTTTTGTTTAAACCGAACCGTAACAAAAGACTAATCCATTTGTTTTATTTTTGCAGGTTAGTTTTAAGATTTGACGAGCACAACTAAGACGTATGCAGGAAAATAAAAGAAGGTGGTTAAAAGACTCACGACGAGGGTTTCGCTTCGGTTTGCAGGTTCGGACGAGAAGAAAGTAACGGCTCAGCTGGCTCAAGACTTATCACGACTCCTTATGTTTTTACCCAGAATTTGTATTTAAAACTGCTCAGCAGGAACAAATTTGTAATATTTGGACTGTGGATAAGTTTTGTGTTGTGTTTGGACATTGAACAATTTGGATAGTATTTAACTTTGTAATATTAGCTTAGGGTTAGTCTAAATCTGGAAATGGAGGTCTTGTGATGTACCCATTTTGGGTAAACTAGGCATGTGTGCTGGACTTTTGTGGTTAGTGGATTGTATAAACAAAGTATTTAGTTCCCAGGTCTGAATGTTTGACTATTGTTGACCAAGTTTTGAAAAAGACAAATAAAAGTTTACCAATTTGATTTTTGTATAAGCTGCATCATTCGGCCCAGCAGGGTTATCAAATGTCTTAGTTTTAAACGCGAAAACATAACATGAACAACATGATAAGATTCGACACACGACTTAATCAAAGATGGTTATGCGTATTCTCGAGGGGTTCAGCAAACAATCCTAATCGGCACAACGGTTAATGCATAAAACGTTTAATAACGCGCACGTTTTATTCATAAAATAATAGACGCGAAAACTCGAGTTGTTACATTCGCTCTCCCTAGAGAGGGCTTTGTCCGCAAAGCAAAACAAGCAATACACTTACATCGACACCACATTGATAAATAATTAGGGTACTACATAAATATGATATAACTTCCCAATTCGTTAAATCCAACAAGTTCAAAGCTCACGTTAAATCACTATATGAAGAAATAAAGATGAAAAATTTGACGGATGTCACAGTCGGGCAATGATAACTTTTTCCAAACACTTAAAGGCATCAAATTAATACTTGCCCCGAGATCGGCTAAGGCTGTAAATTTTTCGGTTTGGTTAAAAGTACAAGGTAGCACAAAACGACCGGGATCTCCAAGTTTCTCCGGAAGTTCTTTAAGAAGGACGGCAGAACAATTTTCATTCAAGCGAGTGTTAACAAACTCGACCATCTTCTCCTTCTTATTAAGCAATTCCTTAAACATCTTGACAAATTGTGGCATTTGCGCAAGAGCTTCAACAAGGGTAAAGGTGATTTTCATGCCAGCTATCTTTTCCAAAAAGTTAGCGACTTGCATGTCATTCTTTGTCAAAGTTCGAGCCTTGTTGAGTCGAGAAGGGTAAGGAATACTGGGGTTGGGTGGTGGAGGTGTAACAGGTGAAGGTTGAGATGTTGAAGGGTTCTTCTTGGGTACTTCGTCATGACGAGGCGGAGACGGTAATGGTGTACTAATACTAGGTGTGGGAGGAGTAGGGGTAAATGGTGGTGGAGGAGGTGTAGATGATGGGGGCGGGATAGGTGGTCCTACTAAAGCAACTCAACTACGGGTAGTAATAGCACTCACATTCGCTCTCGGGTTGGTGACGGTGTTTGAAGGTAGAGAACTCGAAGTAGAGGGTTGAGTTGTGGGTAAGAAACTAGCCAGCATATTCTTTAAATAATTCGTTTGATTGCTGAAGGAGGATTGAATATCATTTCGAAGCTCAGATCTAATGTCATTACCTTGCTTAGTGATATCCCCTTTCAAATTTATAATTTGGCTCTGTAGATTCTTAATTTGCTCTCCTTGGGTTCTCATTAAGGCTTCAACATCCTGATTGATGGGTGGGGCTTGTTGAGCGGGTGGGTGATAAGGATTAGAAGCTCGAGGTGGGATTTGGTTGCTTCTAGTGTAATTGTTGTTGGGGTTGTGGTTTTGAGGAGAAAAACCGGGTGAAAGATAGTTGTTGGACCGGTAACTCAGCAAATTTCTATCCCCTTGAGGTCGGGCTTGATAATTTTCCGGTGAATAATTACCATGAGCCGCATACACGTTTTCCGGATTTCCTTGAGTAGAAGGACAATCAGTGTATGAGTGAGGACCGCCGCATGTCTCACAAGGGTTGGCTACCGCTTTAACTTGTTGTTGGTTTGAAGCGACGAGTAAGATATTTTTGTTCATTTCGGCCATCATGCGGGTGAATTCGGTCATGTCGGGTTTGCTGAAGTCGAAGAAACATTGACTCTCGGGTTGTTCCTAGAAGAAGCGGAGGAATCCCAGTTTTTGTGATGAGTAGTCATGTTCTCAATAAGCTCTCTACACTCCTCGGGTCTCCTTTTTATAAATGTGCCACCGGCGGCTGCATTAATCGTATCACGATCATGAAAAGTCAAACAGTTGTAGAAAGTATCAATTAAGGTCACGGGGAGCATGTTGTAGTTTGGACATCGATCGATCAAAACATTATATCTTTCCCAAGCATCAAAGAGAAATTCATCGGGTTCTTGCATGAAACCGCTGATTTGATTTCGAAGGCTCGTGACCATGGATGGTGGAAAGTAACGCGACAAAAAGCGTTGAGTCATGTCATCCCAAGTATGAATGGAATTCTTCGGGAGACGATCAAACCATTTCTCGGTGTGGTGTGATAAAGTATGTGGAAAGAGTTGAAGGCGAAGAACATCCATAGTAGCACTGGGCAACTTCATGCTTTGGGTAATAGTAATGAATTTGTCGAGGTGTTTGTTGGCATCATCATCAGGCATTCCTCGAAATGGATTAGTTTGCACTTGTTGGATCATATGATGCTTCAAAGAAAACTCTGGAGCCGTGATTTTCACCGACGCAATCGGTCCTCCTCGTCCAAACATGGTGGGTTGACAAAGCTCCTCCATTGTCTGAAGATCGGGTTGTGGAAGAACATTGTTGTTGTTATTGTTGAGGTGTGGTGGATTATTGTTGTTGTTTACACCTGCCATAGCTAAATCTTCACGAGTCTCGGGCTCTTGATAAGTTGAAGATCTAGTACGCATACACCTGCGAAAGCAAAAGAAAACAATACCAAAGAAATAGACAATATATATACACTATAAAGATAAAAATAAAAGCTTTTTGGATTTTTGAAAATTTTTAATTTTTATGGATTTTTAACAATTTTAATTTTTATGGATTTTTTGAAATTTTTAAGCAAGAAAAATAACGCTCACGAATGAACGGATCCCAAAAAGCAACGCGTCTCTCACAGAAAACCGTTAATCTTTACGAAAAGAGCCGGCAGCGGCGCCATTTAATAACTGACCTTTTGGCCTGTATAAAAAATTAAATTTCGGTGTGGTGGTCTAATCGAATTGATAACTGGTTTAAGTGCGACTCAGCTGTCTTTGGTGGAAACAAATGTTTGTCGTTGTAGTAAAATTAAAAGGTGCAAAAACTTTAAAGTAAAAGCAGGTAAGATAAATCTAAACCTAATTTAAAATAAAAGACGGGAAATTAAAGCGTGACGAAAATTAAAAGGCAATAAAAGTAAATAACGCAAACTTAAAACTATCCTAAAGGCAAACTTAAAATGCAACTAAAACTTAAACTAAGGCAAGGCTTAAAATAAATCTAAGGCAAGTAAACTTAAAGTGCAACTAAGGAAAAAGGCGGAAAAATTAAAGCTTAAAAATTAAAAACTAAAACAAACTTAAAATAAACTAAAAATACCTCACTCGGAATAATTACTCGTTCAGAATGTCACCTTCACCCGGAATAATTCTTCTTCGTTCGGAATAATCAAGACAAAACACTTATCCGGAATAACTAAGCCAAAACTCTCATTTCGGAATAAAAGCTTCACTCGGAATAATCACAATAAAGCCTTCATTCAGAATATTCCGAATGAATACCCCTTGATCCGGAATGTTGAATATTCCGGATGAACAACCTTTGATTCGGAATGTTCCGAATGAACTACCCTTGATCCAGAATATCTTCTTGGTTCGGAATATCCACTGATCCGGAATGTTTGGCTTGATTCGGAATATAAATTATTCCGAATAAAACCCTTTGATTCGGAATGCAAGTTTGTTGATCCGGAATATTCCACTGGTTCGGAATATTCCCTTTATCCGGAATGTCAAGTTATTCCGAATGAATACCTTGATCCGGAATGTTCCGAATGAGCACCCTTTACTCGGAATAATTGTTGATCCGGAATAACAAACTGATCTGAAATATGTCACTTATCTGGAATGTTTGCTTGGTTCGGAATAATCACAACACCACCTTGATTCGGAACAACCTGCTTTATCCGGAATAACCAACAGAAACACTTGATTCGGAATGAATGGCTTTGATCCGGAATATCCTGGAAAATACAGTAACGAAGAACACGGAACAAGAATAACACGAATCTAGACAAAACTAACCAAATCAAACCAAAAGAGTAAGCAAGACTAATCAATAAACATCTACTAATCATAAACAAACAATCCAAATCGATAAAACTAACAATCAAACACCAACTAAATCAAAACCCACTTGATTAAATCAATAAAAACTCAATAACATGAACATGAACAATAAACATAAAGATTAAAGATTAACCAAGAAAGGTAGATAGGAGATCAAACAATAAAAGTAAAGATTCAATAACAATAAAAGAAAACTTACTTGAAATTAAAGGAATTAAAGGTGCGAGACAAGTATTTAAATTGACATGAAAATTAAATGTGCAAAATTTAAAGATGGAAGAACTAGTGTCACTCTAGCCAACAAAATGAAATGACATGAAATGAAATCTATTTATAGGGGATCAGGGAGGTGCTTAGAGGAAGCTTCCTCCCCTCTTTCTTCTTTCTTAAATTGACATTAAGTCCTTAATCTTCTTAATTCTTTGACTTTAACGACTTTGTCTCAGGATTTCTACTCTCGTCTTGTAATTTCTTCAATAAATTAGACTTGAGTTCTTCGGCTTTTAGTAAACTTCCATCTTTTGACTTTTTCTTCGATAAATCTTCAGAATTGGTCTTGGACTTCCGTTCATTTTGCACTCTTGATTTCTTGACTTCGTCTTTTGTATTTTTCTTCGATAAAAGCCCGTGAATGCCCGTGTTTTCTCCCTTTTTCACATTTTTTCCTAAATCACAACAAAAACACAAACCACGCATAATTCCGACATTTATGACATAAAATACATGTTTTGGCTCGGTTATTATTGTAGGTAAGTGGTAAAAAGGATGGGTGTTTACACACCTATCAGGAGTGACTAATGCGAAAATTGTTTCTTTGCCCAAGTTGAAGTCTATTGATAAGTCATCATCAGGTGTTGGGCTATCTACATCAAATTCTTACTCTGTGTTGGATCACGGTGATGAAGATGACGAGGTTGAAATGGTGTATGATGAAACAACTAATTTATTCTCTAAAACAAATGCAGGTGGAAATTCCTTCACGGCAACTGTTAGTTAGTTTGGTTCATTTCGTTTTGTGCTAGGTGTTTTGTAAGTGTTTATGGCTTGTCATAAGCACTAGATCTAGATGTCTATCAAGCTGTTTAGCTTGAGGTTAATGTGGTACCTTAGCCACATTCCATTTGTACTTTACTGTTTTTTTGGTTAATCTATTTACCGGGGAAACCCATTACCAAAAAAAAGTTATAATTTGATTATAGATCTGTGTTTGTTTGCTTAATGAATTAAACTTGCTAAGTTTAACTTATTGGATTCATATGAATGTTTGCCTATTGCCTAATGATGCTTGTTTAGTTGCTGTTATAAGCCTCGTATGCTGGTTATGTAGAGTATCGTGTTATGTTGATACTGATGTTTTGAATCTTTGAGTAATGATATGAATCTATTTTAAGGATCTGCTTTTGATTTTTGGTTTGATAGTTTAATAATCTGTTGAATGTGTTAGGATAAATTGAGTTTTCATTAAATAATTGTTGAAAATTTAATATGCTTATGTCCATGTAATTGATCTGCTGATTCTTCTTGTGAGTTTGGACTGTGATGCGAATTTAGTTAAGCTGTGTTTCATTCATTTAGTCTGCTGATATTTATTTGGTTTGCTGATATAGATTTGATTGTTGATTTAATTTGTCTGATTTAGATTTCTTGTATAATTACTATTGTGCTATAGTGGTTAATTTTGTTAGTTGCTAAATTATTGGCTCTGATTTTGTTTTAATCAGTGTCTGAATGTTGATTCTATTTGAAGTACTGATTTGATTCTTATATATCTGTTTTGTGTATTACTGTTTGTTTATTGGCCAGCATCCTCGAATTGGGGGTGTTTGGTTTGCTGTTTAACTCATAATCTCTTCCAAAAGTTTATTATATCCAAAAAAGTGCCACTCTTGTGGTTTGAACTCGGGACCTCTCGGTTCTAGGTGCAACAACTCTACCACTGAGATAGGCTCACCTTTTGTTATTAGTTTACTTTGGTATTTTATAAATTGATTTATTTAACTGCCTTTTTAATATATTGTTAGTTTAAAGTTTTAAATAAATAAACATAAGTATTACTTTTTACAAATATAAGTTAATTTTATTTTGTCACAAATTAAAAGTTTAAATAAATATAAATATGAATTACTTTTAATAATAATATTATTTAAATAATTTTTGTTAAAATTTATTAGTTTAAACATTAAAAAAATATTTAGATTAAATAAAATTTAAAAAATATATATAAATAAATAAATAAATAATAGATTTTTAATTTTTCTCGATTAGCGTATCTTGGATTTTAGTTTCGTCTTTTAAATTTTCAAATCATAGATTATTAGTTTAAAAGTTTGTCTTCTAAATTTATTTTGGGTAGACGGTTCATGCACTTTGAAAAAAAAAGTAGGATTTTAGATAAAACCCGAAACCAATTCAAATTAATTATTCTTATCAAATCAAAAGTCTCAAATTTACAGTTTCTTCGTGTACAACAAACCGGAATCACTCTCGTGTTAAATTAATCCGTCTTTATCTTATTTTGGATTATTACTTTTTCCTAAAGGTAATTTCCTTAATTTTCTCTATAACGTATTACATTAAAATACACCAACACTTTCCCACACATCAATAATCTTGAGTCTTCAAGGGCCAAACATGTAATGTCTTGATAATTTAGGGACCCAAATTCAATTAATGAGTTTTTCAAGGGAATAAATTGCCAAGTCTTCAAACTTGAGGGACCAAAGTTGACAATCTTCAAAACTTCAAGGACCATTTTGGAAATTCATAATTCGGGTCCGGTTCTTTGTGTGGCTTTGTTTCCCGTGTTCGTTTTTGCTTGATTCTTGTGATCTTTTGTTGATTTCACGATATCCGTACCTAAAATACACAATGAACAAACACAAGCATATTTTGGGGTATTTTAATGATATTTTAAGCATTTTAAGCCCGATTTGGACGATGAGACTATGTATAATTGCAGTCTTATCACTCCCCCATACTAAACCATTGTCGTGTCCCGACGCAATGCTAGAATTAAGTATCGTAGCACTTCCAAAATTCATTTTTATGTGAAATTTATTGAAGACATAAACTTAAATAAACTACTACACGCGTTTTAGACATAATGTATTGTTTTCATCACGATTAAGTGACTTTTAGGGTCAAAGAATAAGAACACGTGAATGCCTCATAGAGATAAGTTTGTCATCCTCGATTTTCACTCGATTCCATGCTAAGCGTGTAACGAGATCATTGTTATTTTAAGTTAGCAACACAATCATTACTCATGAGTGTTAATTACGTACTTAGACTCCCTTATTCCTAATTGGTATCTCTTATATTTTATTTTTGTCTTAATGATCACGAGGATACATCATTGACTTATTTTGATATTTTATTAAGGCCGAATATAAAGTAGGACGATTTAATCGATAGTTAGCCGAAGGACACGATCTTTTAAAGCGGCTTCTCGTAATCTCCTTAAGTTCATATCTTGGCATAACTCATTTCACGATTTGAGACATTTCTCGGACTGATATTTGGCATGTGTTTCAAACTTCAAATCTTGGAAGACGTTCTTGAAATAATGGTCTTCTCTTCATATATGGAATTTCTTCAAACTTGGACCACGACTTCATCATTTTTCTTCAATCGTTATTTGGGATTTGATATACAACGATTCGCCTCATTTTCGGACTTGGATATATTTATCCTCATACCTTGTTAGGGTCTTTTTGGATAGACTTCTCCATGATATTTAGGGGAGTATATTGCTTCTCGTCATGTGTCTCGATCCTTCATATTGATTTTGGAATAATGATACTTCACATCATCTTGGATCTTCAGCAACAAAATAGCGTTCCTCATGCCTTGTTAGGGCCTTTTTGGAACTTTGCGAATATTCGCATCCTGCTTCAATAAGTTATGCCTTGGCTATGAACTCTATTCGAACACGAGCAACTTTTAAACGATCTTGGGCTAGAATCTAAGTAACCTTTTAAATCGTACAACCTTAATTATTGCATGTATTTAAACAAAAGCGTGGGGAGAATAAGCTAATAATTACTACACATGAGATCGTGAAAGATTACGTAACTTATAATTAACACTATCATTTCTCGTCCTCATTTAAGAGACTTAGCCTAAAAAGTTAAGGAATCGAAGCTAAGTGCTCAACACGCACGGTCGAGTCAAAAATTACTCTTATTCTCACCATCAGAAAACCTACATTCGTGTCTTAAACACTTATGAAAAACTAGAAAAATTTTAAAATTTGCCCATTTTTAGCCTTATTTTGCAACAAAACGATAGCAAAAAGATGAATATTGGATTGCGTGGTGACGTAAGCAAGGTGAAGTATCTACTCACCCCCCCCCCCCATTCTAGAACTAAACATTGTCCTCAATGTGTCGAGTCTAGGGGTGAAACACCTCCTTACTAGAGACGAAGTCAAATGCTTAATCTCGAGCATGGAAAGGGTAAAACGAATAACCTAAAAGCCGTTTATGAATTATGCTAATAAGATAAACTTTAGAACATAAAAGGATATCATCGGATATCGGAATCTACAAAGGCAATGATCAAAGCTCGAGTGATCTAAACGAACACGAGAGGCTTCAATGATGACGATAAACCTAATGAATCACAATCACAAACAACCACGGAACAAAGGTCGGAAGAGCACAAGTCCCCTCGTTACACTATTAGAAAACGATAATATTTACAAGGATAAGCATGAGAATCCCCCACGAGGCACCTTGTTTTTTATAACCGAGTCAAAAGCTCGACTCAAATACCCATAAATGTGATCATTTAAGGATAATCATGGTATGGTAATTTTTGGTGGGGCTTACATGATAAACAATGCCCAAAAGTACGTGGAGTACTTTAAAAACCCGATATACGTACCAGGGTCAAAGATAGCGTCCTCGTTTTCGGATGAAAGACGAAACAACGCTACTCCAACCAAAAACCCGAGGGGGTCAAAGAAAATAGATGAGAAGAAATAGAAAGGTGGGACAATGGGTTGGGCACTAAAACCATGAGCTAATCGAGGTAGACTTACACCAAGCAAATATATATATTTCCATTTATTGCATCGGTGGAAGACCGAGATTTCCCTTTACAAGCAATTCTGGGATCGAATATCTCGTCCTCGATGGAGAAATGTGAGGGTACATAAGGGGCTTCCCCCACACTAAAACCACACCAACCATCGTCAAAAGGAGTAGACGAGGTGGTAGCACTCAAACAACGATGTGATGACGGAGTTAAACTTATAGAAAAATCTTTTAAATCAATTTTAAAATCTTTCCCTTTTTCATCGTTTAAAAACTCTTTATGAAAAGCCGATTTGATGATGTCGAAAATATTTGGCGTTTCTAATTCAAAATTGGTCACGCTAAAAATCCTCACATTTAAGTCGCGGTTAGGGGGTGGTGGATTGTATAAGTTCTCAAAACGTCGATCAACAAAGAACACCGCCCCCTCGGGGTCAACATATTCATCATCCTCATGATCATGCATCTCATCGATTTCTTCATCAAAGATAGGCTTGTCAAACCAAGGTTTGTCATTCCCCTATTGAGTATCTTAGAAACTCTCTCGAAAAGATCACAATCAAGCACGAAACCATCATTCATTTGTGGGGATTGTTGATTTGTTAAATCCTCACGAATGTGGTAAACGTAATTCTCATTTGAGGAGTGTTGATTAGGTAACTCCTCGAGAATTGGATTTTGGGTCACCTGAGTTAGTTCATCATCAAAAATAAGACGTTCCAACTCATCAAGTTCATATTCGATTTTGGAAAGATCTACCTCACTCGTAGGTGGAAGTGGATGCAAGAGAGATAGCTCTCGTTCAATGATTTCCTCAATCTCGGGATCAAACTCGTAATTATCGTACTTACCACGTGAAGAGGTCTTTTTGGGAGAATTCTCAAAAATCGCATGTGGATTTTTAACCACGTGATCAATCTCGGCAAAATCGCCATCGTCATCGTCAAAGAAAGAGTCGATGTGAGCACTCACAACCATGGTCTTACAAGCCCTAGGGCTATGCTTAGGTGACTTTTCTAAGACGAGGGGATCGATGTCGATGAAACCTTTAGCCTCAACGGGTGTTGGGCTAGGAAATGGAAGCACTTCGATGGAGTTAGAAGTTGATGCCTCAAAGACGTGGTCCTTCGAAGGTGGTGAAGACGAGTCCATTTTGGTCATTGTCGTATGGCACTAACGTCACCCTTCGGAATTGGTTGTTCACTTGTTTCACCGAATAAATCCCAACATGATTTTTCATCCATAAATCTACGAATACCCTTTTGAATTAAGTAAACGTATTCTTTATCATTAAAATCGACATCTTTAAAACCGTTCATTTTAATTCTTTCAAAACATGCATCAAGCCTCATATTTTCCGCCACAGTTAACATTTTGAAATCATTAGAATTTGAAACATTAGGTTTTCAAACATCAGTTTTATCATGATCATTTGATACTTGGGATTTATTCGTGAAAAAGTCCATTCGTTCCTCCCCATATCTCATAGTGAGTCTCCCCTCGTGGACGTCGATTACGGCTCGAGCCGTCGATAAAAATGGTCGACCTAAAATAATGGGACATTTAGGATCACACTCATAATCGGATATGACAAAGTCCGCGGGAAAGACAAACTTTCCAATTCTAACATTGACATCCTCGGCTATTCCAATTGGTTCTAAAGGTGTACAATTTACAAGCTCAATAGTCATGTTCGTGGGGGTAAGTGAAGGCAATCTCATCAATTTCTAAAGAGAATGAGGCATGAGATTGATGCTAGAACCTAAATCGGAAAGGGCTAAACATCCCTCAATCTCGGAAAAATTACAAGGTAATATAAATTGGCCCGGATCCTCTTCCTTTCTCGGCATTTGCCTTTTGGGTTTTCTAAGAAGGATCGGAGCACAAGTTTCTTCAAGGGTTACTTTGGTGAGGTCGATGAAGCTCTCTTTTTGAATCGTGGATGGAATTTGAGGTACACGAGGGTGTGCACTCTTTTCCTTGGTCGCCACGTTCACCCCATCGACTTTAGAACAAGAAGGCGTCTTAGAAGTCGAGGGTTGAGAAGAAGGAACAACTCGAAATCCATCAAGGGTAGGGGTAATCACACGACTTTTTCCAATAGACGATGCGGCTTTACATTGTTCCTTCGAGTTTGGTACGGTGTTACTAGGTAAAGTACTCGAAGGCGAACTCGCTTGATTGCTCATGATTGCCGAAAACATCTTTTTAATCTCACTTTGACCTTGATCGATTTTATTATTTTGACCTCTCAAAGTGTTGGAAAAATCGTTTTTCATCTCACCAATTTGCTTTTCTAATCTATTCATATTAGCGTCATTTGATTTAACGTAATTTTGAAAATCATTCGAGCCATTAAAATTTTGATTGAAAGCTTGGTTTTGATTCCCTCTTTGAAAACTCCCTTGATTAGCGTTGTTTCGAAATTTCGAGTTTTGATTGTTGTTATCTCAATTTTGCCAAGTTAAATTCCAACCTTGATTATATCCTTGATTCTGAAAGTTTCCTTGCTGATTATTTCCTTGAAAATTGTTGCCTTGATTAAAATTTCCTTGTGATGGACCCGCGTTATTTTGATTTTGAAAATTGTTGTTTAACGCGTTAACACTCGACGTTTGGCCATCCGTAGCTGCACACTCGTAATAATTATGAGGTCCACCACACAACGTACATGATGCCTCAACTGCTTTCACCGTAACGGGAGCGTCTTTCTTTTGCATCTCGATTAAGAATGACGTGAACACATTCGTCAACTTGTCGACTTTTGCATCAACCCACTCAATGTCGCGATTAGAATTACTAACATTGGTGACATTAGCAACACTCGGTGCGTTGCAGAGTTGGTAAACCTTGGATCGATTCTCGATAATCATTAATGCATCTTTCGGAGTCTTACACAAAAAGTTGCCACCGGCGGCGGAATTCAACGAATCTTGTTCTTGAAAACTAAGACCATTGTAAAACGTATCGATTTGGTGCAACTCGGAAAATCCATGGTGAGGACATTGCCTAAGCAATTCCTTAAAACGATCCCACGCGTCTCTAAAAGATTCATTCGGTTTTTGCTCAAATCTCGTAATCTCGTTTTTTAAAAACGTTGTCTTAGACGGTGGGAAAAAATGATTAACGAATTTGGAAACGAGATCCTTCCACGTAATTATGGAATTAGGTGGCTCTTTCTCGTACCAATCAGTGTCGGCACCATCGAGCGAGTACGGAAAAAGCATAAGCTTGACGACATCGGTGTCGACGTTATTAAACTTGCTCGTGGCCAAAAGACGATCAAAATTCCGAATATGATCGTGAGAGTTATCCGCCTCACGACCTCGAAACTTCGTAGCTTGAACAAACGAAAGCATTCCGCTCTTAATCTCAAAATTCTCCACTTCGATAGCGAGAATTAAGACCGCGTCTTCATAACCCTCGGTGGGCGCTTGGAGCAATTCCATCATCGAACGATTGTCGGCCATCTCGTCTACGGTCTCTTCAACAACGATATTAGGAACGTCGGTTTCTAATTCTCGTCTACGTTTTCGATTCCTTCGATTTAGATTGCGTCGATTCGAAGCGTCGCTAGAACTAGAATAATCCTTCGATCGAGTGCGCATGCACTAAGCGTAGAATGGGGGTAGCAAAGAAGATTCTTTTTGGGGTTTTTCGATTTTTCAATTTTGTTTGGTTTTTGATTGTTTTTAATTTTTTTGGATTTTTTTGTGTATTACATAGACTCAAATCTACAAATCTCTCCTCGAATCAATTTCTCGATTAAAGGAGCCTCAAGGAATGAAAACGATCACGTGGAGTGAACGCCTTCGATGACTTTAGAACGTTGGTGGAGCACCAAAACGTTCTAGAGGGTTTAATCTTGAAAACAAGCAAATATAATATACGTAGATAATACTTGGGCGGCAAACCCTCGATTAGCCCTCTTTCTCAAAACACGCACAAGCAAGCGTGGGAAACGAGGCGGTAAGCACTTAAGAGCCTTTTTCCCTTAGGTCGTGAAATACAACCGCCTTATACCCACCTTATAGTTTGTGTTAATCGAAATTAAGCCTCACGAAAGTATTTATCTATTTTGTCTTTAAACTTTTTCTTTAGATTTGAATACAATAATTGAGTGATGAAATCCTAATTAAGGTTGTGTTTTCACGCTTTTGGAGATATTGTACATTTATTATGATACGTATACAGTATATTAATAATATTCACAAAAAAACGAAAACCAATATATCTACAATATATTAAAATATTGTTGTGTGTTTAATTTAGGAAAACTAAACATGATTTATTTGGATACTATAATATAATAAGGAAAAATACAAAAATGAATATGTACGATATTTACGCTTTCCAAAAATTGAAAAGCAAAAACGCACTACTCACACAAACACGATATGTATAATGGCAACACTAAACACCTCCCTGGCAGCGGCGCCAAAATTGATGTAGTGTAAATCGTACACGTTTTAGGAAAAACGCGTATGAGCGGTAAGTATTAAACTCGACGGTTTAGGAAAACCGACAAATCAAATAAGTGCGAGTTCGTTCTCGGTGGAGGTGTGTATGTGTTAGGCCAATTATATAAAAATCAAGTATGGATTAGTGTCGTTTTTGGGTTTTAAGAAAGAAAATTAAAAGACGAGTTACACTACGATTACACTACGACGTAAAACATAAAACGATGACGTAAATACGTAAAACGATGACGTAAATACGTAAAACGCGACAAAATTAAAACTTTAAGCTAAAAATTAATTAAAAATGACAACTAAGTCTAAAATAATATAAATAAGAATAAAAATTCAATAAATAAATTTTAAAACCTTTTATTAATTAAATATTCAATTTTAAATGCTAATTAAAGCCCTAAAATTAAATATAATTAAAAAAAATCCCAAAATATTATTTTATCAAACAAAATTTCACTTATATTACTTAAACACTAAAAAGTATTTTTCCTAAATTTTAGAAACTATTTTTCTATTTTTTAAAAGCTAAAAACAATTTTTAAACTAAAATAATGATTAAAAATAATAAAATAATGATTAAAAATAATAAAATAATGTTAAAATTAATTTACGTTTTGAAAAATCCTATTTTATATTAGTAAACAGTAGAAAATTTTAAAAAGTTGAAAAAGGTAATTTTTATCACTAAAAGACAAAATAGTTTAATAAAATCCTATTTAAACTTTAAATTAAATCTAAAAAATAACTAAAAAGAGTGAACAGTGAACTTTTTATACTAAAAATCTTAAAATATTTTACTGAAACTAGAAAAATTTTAAAAACTTAAAAATATTACTTTTTTGCACTAAAAGACAAAACTTAATTTAAAAAAACTATTTTAAATTGAATTAATTCTAACAAATACAAAATGAACAGTAAATAAAATAAAACTTTATGAAAAATCTCAAATTAAATTAAACAAAACAAGGAAATATTAAAAATATGGAAAAAGTCAAAAAAATACCACTAAAGACAAATTCAGACCTAAACTAATAGTGATAGCTGGGGACCTTTTGTCCTTATCCCCAACAGTGGGAAAATTTCTACTTGCAGTGAGAACTTTTTCCCACTGCTCCAACACAAAAAACGGTTAGAGCTTGATTTTGAGCTATTTTCTTGGTATTTTTTGGAAAAAATGGCACCCCTACACTCAGTGGAGTGTAGGGAGTCATTTTAAGCACAAAATACAACAAGTCCAACAACAAATAAGCACAAATGGAGCAAATGAAGGTTACTGATGTAAAGAAAGTGGTCTGGTGGTTTGGTCTGGTGCAATTGACCACTAGGCCAAATTTCAACAAGCTAAAACTCACACAACACACCACCAAACTACTCTTAACTGGTTTCAAACCCTAGATTACCATATCCTTAACTGACATCTATGATTTAAGATCAAAAGAACAAGAATTGCCCCTAAATCAGACCTACTGAATAATTGACTGACTTTTACCAAAAAATAACATGCAAACTTAGTATTTGTACCACCAAACCTAAAACTAGCTACCAAAAACAACTACCACTAACCAAATAGTGTGTTTAGACTGATTACAAGTAACCTTGTGTCACCCAATACTTTTATAACAGTAAACCTAAACACCCTTATAAATCTATTAACCAAAATTTTACAAACAAAATTTTATCTAGACACTACAAATCAATCTTAAACCTATCAAGACATGCATAAATATTCAAAAGAACATGAACCAAGCATTAAACAAGCATTAAATAAATTGCATAACAAAATCACCAACAATCCTTCAAAACACAACTTAGAGGGTTCAAAGCCAAACCTGGGCTGATGCCTTCTCTAAGTGAGTGCTTAGGGACTTGGTGAGCTTATCAGTAGTGTAGAGAATCCCTTGTTGTTTGGTCTACAGCAGACCAAAAGGGAGAACATATGTCTTCAAAGAAAATAATGACAAAAATGGGCTTCACTCTTTGTTGTATCATGCACAACACAACCAACAAGGAACAAACAAGTTCAAAAGCTCCTTGATAAGCTTATTGTAAGTAAGCTTATCAAGGACTTATTGAACAGTAAACGTCAATAAATGAAAAACAGAAATACAACCTTTTTCTCAAAACCTTGGAATAAAACTTGAAACCAGATTTTTCTAAACAAAAAAAGAAAATAACAGATATTTGAAATCACTAAACAAGAATCCACTTTCACTTCCTCTTGTTTAATGATTCAAATATTTGGATCTTTAAAAAACTTTGCCAAAATATATTTTGAACAAAAATAGACTTTGATAACTTTAAACTAAATTTGCAATTAATGTAAAAGATTAAACTAACAAAAACATTAAAATGGAACTTAGTCTTTTGCACACTTCTTAAAAGTTCATTTTCATTAATAAATTAAAATTTTACAAAAAAACTAGAACAAGAGGCAATGCACATGTCGCATGCTCTATTTATATAGGAAAGAAGAACATTATGCTGAAACCCTACTACATAAAAGCCCTAAATTGCCCATGGTCTTTGCTTGAATTTTCAGTCAAATGTTGGTATCTTGTGAGCTTGTACTTGGCCAGCTGTTGTCTTTGCATCTTGGCTGTTTATTTTAAACTTTGGGACCAAGGAATAGCATCCACTATTGATTTTGTCCCCGTTTTGAAGTTGGGGGAAAGGGACGTGAGCAGGGGTGGTCCATTATGGCCACATGGGTTGGTTTGTGGGGTGTTTAGGTAGTGGGTTATGGTGAGGATAAGTAGAATTTAGGATCTGGAGGTTAACAAAGGAAAAACCTTTGTTTTAGGGGAATCAGGGATTTAGGGTTTATGGGATTAGGGTAGTTTTAGCAGGTGGATTTGATTGGGATTAGGGGTGATTAAGTTTAAAAAACGTGTTTCCCACCTATTAATTATAAACAGATTATATAAAAAAAATATGTTCAATAAATATAGTTGAGTGGATGGTGACATGGTGAATGAAGTGTGGTGATTGGCCGGGTGTATGTAATGGGCCACGTGTCTTGACAGGAGTGGTGGTGTCAAGTTTCTTGTCTAGCCCAAAACTGTCCCTCATTTCTCAAACTCTTGTCACTTCAATTTTTGCAGCAACAAACTCATATTCCTTCATTAACCAACTTTTGTTTTTTCTATTTTGGCCACAAAAGTTTAATCAAACATGTTCCAAGGGCTATATATGCATAATCTTGAGTCTTCAAGGGCCAAACATGTAATGTCTTGATAATTTAGGGACCCAAATGCAATTAATGAGTTTTGAAAGGGTATAAATTGCCAAGTCTTCAACTTGAGGGACCAAAGTTGATAATCTTCAAAACTTCAACGACCATTTTGGAAATTCATGATTCGGGTCCGGTTCTTTGTGCGGCTTCGTTTCCCGTGTTCGTTTTTGCTTGATTCTTGTGATCTTTTGTTGATCTCACGATATTCGTACCTAAAATACACAATGAACAAACACAAGCATATTTGGGGTATTTTAATGATATTTTAAGCATTTTAAGCCCGATTTGGATGATGAGACTATGTATAATTGCAGTCTCATCAATAGCCCACAATTTACATTAACACTGGTTGTAATTTTTGTAGGCTAGTGCTATGTGTTTGAGACATAAGCCAGACATCAAATACATAATTTACTGGAACATATATCACCGTGGGTGTGGATACTCTATACGCTCATCTTGAGCATTATCCAGGTTTACAGCGGACTTGATATCTTGGACCCTGAAAAGAAGTGGAAGCACACGTACACCGGCATACTTATTGCTTTGGGCGTTGTTACGGTTAGTTTAGAAGTTTTGAGCTGGTTTATCTTTCTTAAGAGCAAGGAGGACAAAAAGACACACTTAGGGACTAATGGTGCATATGGAGTCGATGAACAAGTGTAGTAGAGACTGGGATAGCTCGCATAGGGAATGATTTTCCACATTTTTGTATGGCTTAGATTATAGTCTTTATTTTCCGAGGGTCAGAGAGTCGTATTAATTTTTAAGCTTTATGGATAAAGGATATATGCACGTAGACATTTTGTTTATATATAGCGTTCTTATTACTTCGCGCCAATGGCTTGTGTGTTAAGCCTCCTTTAGCCGATTGATGAGAATCGAGTCCCTTAATCCTTGTCTGGAATCATTATAGGGCTTAGATTAAAAAATGACATAGTGTGATTTTATGCTTATGTTATCTTTTGGTATCATGTTTGCAAGCACACAGATTACGAACTGAGTTTACACTACTACAAAAAGGACATCCCAGACCTGTTGTAGGATGCGTCAAGACCGGTTTTTCATGGGGTCTGTAAGTGGGGGGCTCTCCATGTGAAATCAATTTGAGACTTGTTATGTAACCGGTCTGGGATATCACAATCAAGACCGGTTTCCAGCTACATACCCGGTCTTAAAATCAATATCAAGACATGTTTAAGTGTGTATAACGGGTCTTGGTTATATAACGAGACCGGGTTTTTATTAATAAACCGGTCTGGATTACCATTTGAAAAAAAAGTTTTTTTTATAAATCTTTCCATTCCCAGCAACATAAAAACACATTATCCTGGTAGTTTCCTGTTTCCAGCAATATACTAACACCGACAGTTTCAGCAAATAACAAACGTAGACAATTTTGAATAAAAAAATTTAACCAATAAACCATAAAGGTCAATACATATATTCCAGAATTAAACTTAGATGATAAAGAGTTCTAGCATTAAACATACATTTCCAAAATGCCTTCTACAAAAAGAGTAGTTCGTACATATCTTAGCCTGAAGTAGAATCATCACGAATCATCTAACGGACATATGTAGCATTCAATAACGGTCCTCTCACGCCAATGGTATCTCCTATATCTATTATTTAGCTTCTTGAGCAGCTGTTCTAGCAACCATTTGAGCATCCGTGAATGCTTGTTTTTGTTTTGGCGTTTGTGTAGCATCGACTTTTTGAACAGCTGTTCTAGCATCTTTTAAGCAGCAGTGAATGCTTCTTTTTGTTTTGGCGTTTACAAAATAGAGACTTCAGCAGCAACGAATTTTTGAACAGCTTTTTGGGTATTTGGCAATCTTTTTGTTGTGATATTGACGTATATGTGTTCCCGGTCACCTACAAATACACCAATATATCTTATGAGTATTATATTGTTGCATTATATTTCAAATCATCATAAGCTAAAAGATTTGGGTTAACCCGATAACGATATAGAGTCGGGTTATGGTCAGTGGCGGAGCTAGAAAATTAGATCATAGGGGGCGAAAAAGTTTTTTCAACGGTAAAATATTGCATAAGATTACTTCGACAAAACAAGTATGATCTTCGAAATTAATGCATAAGAAAACTTCGATAACACGTTTAGGACCTTCGAATGCCGAACATAACGAACCATACTAACAACAATTAAAAAGGCTTTATATAAAAACTATTTAACAAAATACTACTACAGTATAAATCTTTTAGTAACTTATAAAATTTCACTCAATTTTCTATAAATTCTATTGGGCTACAATGGGTCGTAGCTCATTCTAAGCAGATTGTAGAATTTGCTATTCTACGTTACTAGAGAGGAAATAGTATTAGATGATTAATAAATTACTAGTAGTACTCCACATGTGCCCAGATATGCTTCATTTTTTTAACATAATCTTCATCTTCCTCACCTTACTCTTCCCCTAAAAACTCAGTCTCACTTCATCAAACCACTTATTTCTTTCTTTTTTTTCCAGAACATCTTTTGCAATGAGGGCATTTTCAATTTTGAATCGAGGGCACACCGTCCACAAGTTAACACTAAAAGATGTGATTATTTAAGAAGCCATTGGGGGCAGTTTCCCCCACTAAGTTGTACATGGCTCCGCCCCTGCTTACGGTTGTAACTATTTTGTTATCGGGTTATCGGGTTAACCCGATAAACCTTATAAGACTTATAAAAAGATTTGTTTAAATGAAGTAAAAAGTCTTGCTATCTTTAATGTTTATTTTGTCTAACTTACTGAGTATGATTTCAAGCTTACTACTCCTTACTTTTCAACCTTACTGTGACTTTTCTTGTGACACTGAAGTTCATCGTTATCAAATATTTCTGCATCTTCACTAAGCTGACTCAATACAGCCTAACAACAACACCACAAATTTACTCTAAGGAGACATTAGTTGCTTGTCTACACTGAATTCAAATCAAGCTGCATCCACTGTGAACTCACATTATATGCAGCCTAAACCATATTAAGCTTCTCGTGTAGCCCATAGAGATGCAACAGATTATACACATGTGCAAAGTCATTGTCGAATACAAAATCACACATTTCTAGAACGCAAAGATCTTATAATCTCACTAGCTATAATAGACTAACCTCTAAGAGGTGTAAGCTTCTAAATACTATAGATATTCATTCTAAGATAATGAGTTAAATCGTATCATTTTGATTTAAAACACATGTCCTTATCTAATGAAGATTCTTCATCCAAATGCATGGAAACTTAGCCATAGATCTTACGTGTAAGTATTATAAACATCCACATGGTACACAGGGAAGTGACTTAATAGTGATATAAACATGTACATGTTGATATTTGACCAATATGTATGTACATCAGTACATGATATATCGCTTTTTATTAATTTGTAATTGATAATATGCTTAACCCGATAATCCGATGACCCGATAAGCTCGACAAACCCAATAACCTGATAGACCCTAACCCGATAACCCGAGTCCTTATAGGATCAGGTTGCGGGTAAGTTTTATGTTTTGAAAACCCGATAAGACCCGATCCAATAAGGATCAAATCCGACTCGATAACCCGAATGACACCCCTACCTGTAACAAATTGTGACAACCACGATACTCGTTATATACTTATAATCACATTACCGTTATCTCATCGAGGCGGTTGCTAAAAAAAATTGAGGACACGTGATTAGCTATTGTGGTCGACCCACACGTCTAGCTATTGTGGTCGACCCACACGTTTGCACAACAAGTAGTAACAATCATAAATATATACATATTTTCATACCTTGAGCTCAATTTTATAGATCTTCAAGATCTTCGAAAGCCTTCGAGCTCAATATTATAAATCTCCATCCTATATGTGAAAAACATACATAAAAACACAATTAAGTATTTTATCAAACACCTTATGTCCAAGCTTGAACCACATGAATCTGCTACCTAAGTAGCTCTAATTTGCTCACATAACCTCTAGTATTTGTTACCAAATATGAGATAAAGGCTAATAAAGAAAGTGAGCTTTAACCTATACAACCCAAAAGTAATAAAATATCAGTTAACATATCTGGCTTGGGAAATAAAAACCAAACAGAGAAGTTTTAAAAGAATACAAAATAGTTATAAAAAATGACAGATTAAGCAAGTTTTTTACAAACCTTTAATATAAAGAAGCCAATAAATGGGCAGTGGCACGAGTGGCGGTGATAGAGGTGTGCCATGGTGGTATGACAGAAGTGTGTGTGTGGGACTGTGGGGTTAAAGAAATGAGATAGAAAAAGCAACTAGGTTAATTTGAAATTTGATTGAAAATGTTGAAAAGAATAAAGGGGAAAATGTCCCGCTCACAATTTTGGGAAAAATAATGAGACCTGTTCCTTATCTAAAACATGTCTGCATGTAAATAAATAGGTACAAGCCGGGTTTCAAAATTAGAACCGGTCCAGATTAGACCTAAATGAGACTTGGTTTTAGATTAGAAACCGGTCTGGACTTCTTTTTATTATTGGAACCGGGTTTTATCTTTAACACCGGTCTGGATATATTTTAGGCTGTGAAAAACAATTACTCGGACTGTTTTTTCTAAGAAAAGGTCTTGATAAGGGGGTCTCTAAACCCAATTTTGTAGTAGTGTTAATTTGTCTAATAATAGGACATTTAGCAAAAAAAATCATGTGAAGTTATCGATTCATTGATTTTAATTGTCAAGTGTGCAATGCAAAGGGATCAGTTCAAACACGGCTAATTTGTTATGTATAAGTCGATGGTTGTTGCGATCAGACTGGCGTTTTGAAATGGGAGGTGATTTCATAAAAAATATGATGGATTCCTGGATTTCCCTCCGACCATGTTTCTGTGCTACGATATCTCAACTCTGATTTCGTTTTCCCTGCATAAGTGCCTCCAACCGTGCATATGGATAATCAAATACGCGTTCTAATCTGTTTATGAAATCGAGAGCCACGGTATCAGATGTTGTAGTTTCTTTCTTATAATAAGTATCATGTGAAGGAGACAATATGAGTTGCTTGAGAAATGGTCCAACATAGTAATTTTGGAATGGTTAAGATGCGATCGATGTAGCCTTTAACACTCGATTCGAGCCAAAATATTTTAGAATTTTTTCATAGAAACATCGACGTCATATGGAAACTATTACTCTTGTCAAGATGGAAAGTTCTAAATTCAGTCAGTTAATGTTTTTTGCTTATTAAAGGCGACAAAGGGCTTGTTTGTTTAATTTTTTAATTAGGTCATGTTAAATAAAAGTGTCTGTCTAGATATATACTGTCTGTTTATAAATGAATATATGACTGTTTGTTTTAAGTGCTGAATAAAGTGTCTGAATAAAAAAAAATTACTTTTATACCTTTAAAAGAAGTTATGTTTTAGTTTATAAGAGAAGAATTGGAAGGGTAAATATGTAAAATTATTAATTAAGTCATAGACTTAATATAAAGACCCTCCTCATTGTGGCTTAAACTAGACAGTGACTTATTAATTTTAAGCACAAAACAAACAAGCTTCTAATAACTTAATTTATTTACTAATTTTTCAATTAAGACTCTTTAAGTCATTAACAAACACCACCAAAGTTTACCAACATATACCAAAACGAAATACATTCTCGAGTTCGATTAGAGTCATATTCTTGCAAATCGTTTAACAGGTTTTCTCTATTTTCTATTTTTCTAGCTTTACATTATATATATTTCACTATTTGATATTCACATTCATACACATATACATCGTTCTTGGTTCTGTTACTAAGAGACACATAAATGGCTTCAGGTCTGAAATATCAAAATAAGCGCCTTTGTACCACGTATCATCTTGATAATTATCCCCATGATTGTTTGCATTTAATATACGAAAGATTAGAAAGCAAACATGACCGAGATTCGTTTGGCCTTACTGTTAGACAGCTAGGTTAGGGTCCAACCCGATTGTAGGCTTGAGTCCATTAGGGTTAGGATTGATTATCGTTAAAGCTATATATTTAGTATAAATACATATCATATGTTCTGTAATTCAGGCACTCAATCAATAAACACTTTCAGTATTTTACATGGTATCAAGGGCATGTTAGATCTACCAACAAAATTTGTTATCCTCCGGTCATCGCTCTACATGCCGATGATCCGGAGGGATCTTCGTTAATTCTTGCTTTATTTTGTTTTTTGCTTTCAATTCATAACCCTAAACCCTAGCCGAATTTTTTCTATGTTAAGTCATTTTTTTTCTTCATCGTCTATTGTGTTCGTTGTCGAAGATCATTGTCGTTGACAACAAAAAGTTGATAATCAAATTGCCGCTCCCTTCTAAAAGGTAAAGCAAGCCACACAAAGGAGGATGCGGCAATTAATAAGCAACTATGCCACCAAAACAAATGCTTCTACAACAAACAAAAAAAAGAAGACGAGTAAAAGAAGTTGCTTTCAATTTTTCATTCTAGTTTGTCCGTTCGCAAGGCTGCCGTTCAAACTGCGGCGGGGTGTTAGACAACTAGGTTAGGGCCCAACCCGATTGTGGGATTGGGTCCATTAGGGTTAGATTGCGTATCGTTAAAGCTATGTATTTAGTATAAATACATATCCTATATCTGTAATTCAGGCACTCAATCAATAAACACTTTCAGTATTTTACACTTACATGTCGTAATTTCCTTGACGTTCAAAGTTTATGTCGTAAAAACTTAAAAACTTGGAGGTGGTCCTTCCATAAAAATTCATGCTACTGATTCCGTAGTTCTTCACATGTTTTGCCGCTTTTGGAACTTAGAGTCGTTTTCTATGCTCCATTGTAAGGGTCTTTCGGATTCAGGTTTAGCGAATATCCAACTATTTGGCTCGAAAATGTAATCTCTAAGCCTTTCTTATTGTTCTAGGGTAACCGATATAGGACTTTCCTATGTTGCTTCAGGTTGTCCGCTTTTATCTGATAACAATCTTAATAAATGTAGCTGTATTACTGATCACAGATTGCAAATATTATCAGAATCTTGTAAATCCTTAAAGCTAGTTGGTCTTAATGAATGTTCTAGAATACCGGACCTTGGAATTTGGTATCTCTAACAAAACTGTCGCCAAGTTACAACGCTAAGATTCCAAGGAGTTTCTCATAGTTTGGCTAGTTTAGAAGATAAACTTTGTTCATTATAATCGACGGGTGTTTCTGAGGATGTAAGTGGAGGTGGCCTCAAGTATTTTAGTTTTCCTTCTTATATTAGGAGAATTGGTTTAGGATTTGGTGCAAAACTTAAAACCCTTAGCCTCAAGATGTTTGGCGACCTTGTTGATGATGCAACTATTGTGATAATAGCAAAAAGTTACCCATTGTTGCAAAAGTGGAACTTATCATATTGTTACAATATTGCGTATATTAGTTGGTATGCGATTAGATTGTATTGTCAAAATTTGAGGATACCAAATGTTAATAGATGTGTAAAACTTGGTGATCAAGGATTACTAGCTGTGGGGTATCGCTACGAGTGCTTACAGGTGATATACATGACACACTGCGATCAAATCACTCCATCTGGGATTCTTCTTTTAAAGAAACACAGAGATGTTGAGATGAGAGAAGAAGAATCAGCATCATTATAAGAAGAGCAAGGAAAGCCAAGAAATTATAAAGACAACCTTGCGGTATGTGTTTTGATCCTTTCACTTATTCATGCTAGATTCATGTTATTTAAGATTTTGGAATGAGCACTATGCTTATATATGAAACATTATATTTTTAGTAATAGATAATATCCTTTTGTATCTTAATCACAAATTGATGATTTTTTATCACAAAATTTTTATGATTCAGCTATATCAATCTAAGGTTTAGAATAGCGTGAGGCGTGACGTGACGACATGATCAACCTTACGCTTTTACGAAGCACATGACGTTCTTAAGACGTCATAAAATATAAATATATATATTTATATTATACTATATATATATATATATATATATATATATATATATATATATATATATATATATATATATATATATATATATATATATAAAGGATATGATGTATTAGATATATATATAATAGATATTTTAAAAATTAAGGATATATAATATATATATATATATATATATATATATATATATATCCTCGAATCAATAGATATTTGGGAATTAAAGGAGGATACTCGTTCGCATATATATATATATATATATATATATATATATATATATATATATATATATATATATATATATATATATATATATATATATATATATATATATATATATATATATATATATATATATATATATATATATATATATATATATATATATATATATATATATATGTATATATATATATATATATATATATATATATATATATATATATATATATATATATATATATATATATATATATATATATATATATATGTATATATATATGTATATATATATATATATATACTAGCTTCGTAACCCGCCCAACGGGCGGGGTCGTTTTTTTTATTGTTCCAAAGGTTTATTGTTTGTGTGTTTTTAGTTTTATTGTTTTTAATTCTTTAGTATTTTTTAGTCATAGTTTATGCTTAAGTGACGTTAAATTTATGTATTATTTTTTATTAATTTTTAATTAGATCTGAATTTTAATAAATATAAAAACATGACTCTTCTGGTTAAGGGAGTTCAAAAAATCCAAATAAACCGAGTAAACCGAAAACTGATTCCAAATTCGAACCAAAACAACCGAACCAAACTAATAAACGAACATAATTTACGAAACCGAACCAAACTACAAACTCGATTTTCGATTAGATATGGATGTGGCAATTAGAATTAAAATCCGATTGTATATAAATATATATATCTTTTATATAATTATATGTCATTCTGAAAATTATAGTCTATATTACTGATGGTTAAAAATAATGTAAGGCGTAGCGTGACGGCATGTCCAAGCTACACGCTTTAGCGGCTAAAGCTAAATCTTAGCGTTTTAAAGCGCGATTTTTGGCGCCACAACATATAAAATTAATTATGTGTTATTATATTTTAATATTTTATTTATATTCACTTCACAGTAAGTGTTGTACATAATAAGTAAAGTTAGAAAACTCTCCTTACATGTAACACTAATCATTTTTTAGAGTTGAATTCAAAAAATTACCGCACCTCATGTCGTAGCACCTTGACCTATTGTGTAGCGTGGAGGCCGCGACTCAAGCTTTAGCGCGCCTTAAACCGAGTCTTAGCGGAATATGTAAAACCATGATATTACTATTTTAGCGGAATATTGTGTTATCAAGCAGTTAGTTACTTCACTGTATGGATAATAGTAACTATGATTGGCGTAAATATACGGAGAACGGTTCAAAGTGGAAATAAGTTTTTAGAGTCTAATAGAGATCAATTTTTTTAATAAGGGAAAGGTCGAAGGATATGATATTGGAAAATGGAATTGTCGACATCTAAAGAATTATTTTGTAAGGTGTATTTGGAAGGTATATTGATGAAGAAAGGATATTACCTTTTGCTTACTCCTTCTATCAGTAGCTCATAACAAAACCTGAGAATTGAGTCTATTGAACCTGCTGTAACATAACATCATTGCACAATAACTTAAAAGACTATCCATCGTGGCAGCATAAACCTCGACAAATATAAAAAGATAACCAAGATGCTGTAGAGTTAACACCACAAGTTTTAAATAAACTCATTATTGAACTTGCTCATTATTTCGGTTTTTGTCTTCTCGTTTTTATTATGGGTCCATCCAAACTCCAAATAAAAGAATATAAGAAACATGACCATTATACGTACAAGAGAACCAAGGTAAAGATGCTCACGATTGTGGAGGCCTCATTTTTGCAGCTAACTATGGAGAGAACTGCCTCACAACCCTTGTTACTTTTTCACTCAATGTTCCTGCAAAGGTGTAAATCGAATCATTATCAAAGCCAGTTGATAAATCAATAAGGAAAAGTTGAATCACCATCTTGAAAAGGAAGAATATGTTTATAGCCATTTACAAATCAATAAAAAACATAAAATTGCATATATAATATGTCAATCAACAATGCATCTGTTTCGGTTTTAGATTCAGTTGCAATATTCATAGTATAAATCCTCTTATTGTAAAATCGGATATAAAGTAATATTAATTATAAGAAATCATCAATCATCATTAGGTTTGTCAAAGAAGATATAAAGCATCTACCTGCGAAACAAACAAAGAAAAAGATAAAGGTTCATTAGGGTTTGAGAAAAAACATACCTTTTTTACGTGAAAAATATTAAATTGTGAAACAAAAAAAAGAAAACTTGAAGATGAGCAACCTGCAAGAACACAAACAATAAATATTACATATATATAAACAAAAAATAATAATCATAAGAATCAACTAATGAAATAAAAAATAACAGAATTAGGGTTTTAAGAAAAAACACTCTTGTGTTTTCTTATTACGTATATTTAGATAGATATTAGTTATCATTCAAAAAAATATATACATAATTTTTAATTTAAGTACATATCTAAAAGTATTTAACTTGTGGATTAAGATAAATGATTTTAAGATGTGTATATTAATTAAAAAAAGATATGTAGTTTCTTTTAAACAGGTGATAGATTTGAATGAATATAGGATATATTTTAAAATATTATTGTTATTATCTTAAATATTTTCTAAACATTTATATCTAAATAATTATCTTAGAATTTTAAGAAGATATTAATAGAGTTTTTAATAAGGAAACACAAACTATTAGTTAGCCTAGTTGGTAAAACTGGTGGCACCTGAATGCATAGACCAGGGTTCAAACCTTGTCATTAATATTATTTTCAATAAATTTCGAAATTATACAAATTTTTACAAAACGTGACTTATAAAACTGCGTTTCCAAAACGCTATTTTCAAAAAACTGTGATTTTGAACAAAAATTTGGTAGAATTTGGAGATTTTATAGGGAATACTCAAATACTATTGGCTAAAAGATGTGACTGGGATATGACATGGATTAAAACTGTGGTTTCAAATCATAATTATACCTATATATAATATAGAGATAATATTCGACATCTATAATCACTTGATCATTCAGGTAAAGAGACTTACCAATTGGTATAGGTGTATCATTCTTCAGTTTATGATCAAAAATTTCAATTTTCGGATGGACTGTAGCTGCAACTTTGATACTAAGGATGGAAAATGTGGTGTTGATAAATCGTCCCTCTTGGATGCCCCAGATCTGAGGTAATTAGTTATTTTTGTAGAATGTAGGAATGTAGGAAAATCCAGATATAATAGCTGCAGCTATAGCTGCCACATCAGCATTCGCCTCAAGAATAGGTGTTGGCGCTGCAAGCACTTTTAGAGCTATAGCTTTAGGTGTCGCGGGTCCAGTTGTTGCGGCTAGATTAACATTAAATCATACACATGATATTTAAATCATACACGAGTAGTAAGATCAGATTCTTAATAGTTTCCAATAACTCAGTGAACGTTTTTTAAAAAACTTATGTAGGACATCATATAATGGAAGGGAGTCGGGGTGCGAGCGAAGTGAAACACAAAGCAGCCAATGATCGACATATAAAAAGGGACCCTCTTTGACCGACAGTTTACCAACCTCTCAACTACACTAGCTGAGCTACATGTACACCACAGTAAAAAAAAATACGTACATATAGTAACAGTTTCCACCACCATCAATATAATCGAAAAGTTCAGAATCGTTTTTAAAAACAGTACTAAAATTTTTCTCACCATTCTCGATTTGAACCTCATGCATAGAAGGTATTTTACTTGGAGGTGGTAAGTTCTTAAGTTTTCTGTCATTTATACCAGTAAACTATATGTTTCCTAAATCATTAACCTTATTAGTTAAAGATGAAAGTTTTATATGTTTCCAGCAGATGGATTGAGCATATCGCAATGGTTAAGGTGAGTATATTTTATTTAACTTTATGACTGCCAAGAAGATGATGTTTACAATGACTGGTCAAATGTCAATGGACATAGATCATGTATTCTCAACCCATATATTTTATTCTGAAGTTAAGTCACTCTTGCCCTGCATCTAAAAGATGGTCTGCTATGAGGCGTGTTACTACTTTAAGCAACCTGTTGCCTTGCATCTAAAAGATGGTATGCTATGTGAGTATTATATATCACATATTCAATTCCATATAGAAATCACACTATTTCAGTTCAAACGTTTGAAATTAAGTAGAATCTATTTGACGATGTATTAGATATTCAGTTTCTTTCGTTCGCCCAAGAACGAGTATCCATCTGGCCATTATGGCCTTGCAGTTGGAGGTATTAATTATGAACCACTAATATACTATGTAATCTTCTTGCAGACTACATAGCGAAAGAGACTACAAAACTAGGCCCTAGACCTGAAAAGCCTATTGACATATACGAGTTTGAAGGTTGCTAAAACAATTATGGTTTTGTTTTCTTATTATCTTTTTCATTTTTGTAGCTTTGACTTATATAGTTTCTAACTGAATTCATGTATTACGTTCTCCTCATTATGCCTTCATGGAAACTTCAACAACCCTTTTATTGCGATTTGTGGTGAATAAAAAGAGGACCTGGTAATTATTTAGGAAGAAGATGTAGGGCTTCTCACTCTTGCCCTGCATTTAAAAGATGGTCTGCTATGAGGCGTGCTACTTCTTTAAGCAACCTCGGTATCAGCGTTAAATATGATTGATTAAGCAGTGTTGCAGCTGAAGGTGAATAATACTTGGCGTCGAGTATGATGGATTAAGCAGTGTTGCAGTCGAAGGTGTATAATACATCTTTTCAATATATTATGCCCTAACATATATCTTTTGCTTATCGAGAATTGTCTGATAGTGTTTTGTCGATCCTGTAAGCAGTCCAATGGTATTTCGATCGTTCTATTTTCATTGTTGATAAAATTACCTGAACGAGTTTCTTTCAGAGTTGATCTTTGTTTTAGAGTGTTCTTATATTATGTATTTCTGCATAAACATAGCTTTATTACACTTTCATTAATCTTCCTGGAGATCTGTGTAGATAATCTGGCTTCGGTTTCGGTCTTTGTGATAAGATCATTCGTTACGAAGAACATTTACTTGTGAAATATCGATCTGACAATAAGAAAGTTATCGGGTTATCACGTGATGTTCCGGATTTGATTCCTCTTTTGAGGTGTTCAGATCCTTGGACCCAAGAACATCCAGCCATGTTTTTATGAATTTCTATTATAGCATGACTCATGATGTATTTATGTTTTCTGTTACCAGTTGACTAGAGTGATGGAAATACGTTTGGGCAGCGTGTGATAAATCTTATCGAGAAAGTGGAGATAAGAGAAGTTACCTAAGCAAATACAGCGTGTAATAAATATGCACAGTGCCTCTCGTCAGAGGTTAGTGACATTGAAAACTTATATCGGCTTCACTGTCGCTATTTTATTCTTGATACCACCTATTGTTTTGTATAACTGATCTGGTAAGAGGTTAGTGACCTTGCAAACTTAGGAAAACTTATTATTAGAATACACACATTAGATGTGCCAAAATGGTCGATTAAAAGATCTAAAATTATACAAATAATATCCCTGCTCAGGTGGCCTATTATAAATGTTTCACACTGGTTTAATAGATGATGAAAAAATAGAAAAGGGGGTGATCAAATATTATTGTTCTTGATCCACATGAACAAACATGTTGGCGGTAAAAATGAAATGAAGCTAAGAATCTGATGACACTATTGATCGCATCTCACTAACAGGATCCAACAAATAGTATGAAAGTCTCCCCACCAAATATTAGTTCTGAATTGAGATAATTATCTTACCATACTTTCTCATTTATCTTGCCACGCTTTCTGATTTTCCATTCTTTTGGATGCAATAACTGATAACGGCAGCATCTAGAGTATGTTTATTATTTTGCTAGGTGGGTAAGTTTTGGTCTTTTGCAACCTTTTTCTTTGCTTTATCTGATTCTCATGTGTAAATCTCATCCCCTTTACTTTCTTTTTATCTGATTCTCATTTTGCCCATCTCATCGTGAAATGTGTATAATGCAAGTTCGTTTTCTCAGTTCTTAACTAATAGAAAGTCCAATCAAAATCAGATTTATAATTGTTTTTGGTTGTTCAAGCTTGCTTGGTAATCTATTGCTAATTCAAACAATTCTATCTAAAAATGAAAAATATAAACCTACTTATACGTAAAACAAGTTGCAAATTCCAAATTTATTCAAGAAAAATATAAAAATGCAAAATTCAAAACTATAAGGACTAAAAATGTAATTTTTATGAAATGAAAATGCTTGAAATGTAAATCCTAAAAGTTATAAGGACTAAAAATGTAAAACAGTTAACTATAAGGACTAAACTTGTAAAAACTTTAACCAACTAACCAAAAACTAACAAACTAACAAACTTATAAACTGAATTTTAACAAACTAACAAAATCCAGGGACTAAACTTTTGCAAACCCACAAAATAAGGAAGATTAGCTAGGTTTAGAAACAGTTTAAACTTCTAGGGACTAAAATGCAATTAACTAAACTTTTCAAGTAAAAACGGGCACAAAGAAAGATTAAGCTCGTTTAAGCTTATTTCTCAACCAATTAAGCTGAAACAACTTGCAAACAACTTCAAATCCAAATCAAGAAACGTGTGTTCAAGGAAAATAGCTAAAAGTCCAAAATAAGCAAAAGAGTGCTTATCAATAAGCTCAAAATAAGCTATAGCCTAATCCAAACATCCACAACTTGATTTTTTTATCAAAACTGATTAAGCACTTGATTTAAGGAAGGGGAAATCAAATTAGAACAATTTTCATCCAGTAATAAGCTAGATATCTGAAAATAAGCTCAAATGAGCTTATGTTGACCAAACGTTGACCAAATTTTGGAAAAAGCTCAAAATCTCAAAAACTCATATTCAATACTTTCTAAATGGAAATGTGAAAGAAAATTACAAGTTTTATGAAGTGGATAATGAGAACTAGCAAAACAGTAAGCCTTTCACATCAGAGAATGACATTTGCTCAAGCTTGAGCTAAAAAGCTGTTTTCTAGCTTATTTCTGAATACTGTAGAATTTCCTCTTAGAGACTGAAAGTTTATGTTATAAGCTATAACTAGAAACTGGTTTGAGCAAATTTCATTAAGTAATGAAGGAGAAATAAACAAGTGAATTTGGCAAGTTTTGAAATAAAAGCTGAATACAAGTATGACCCAAACTTTTTGATTACCAATTGCCTGTTTGACTATTTTTATGACTTACAAAAGACTGAAAACTACTTATTACCACTTAATGACTAGAAATAAACTTTGAAAAACCAATTTCTAATACTTGAAAACAATTTTAAAGCTACTCCCAAACACTCCTTTAAATGATCTGATCAAACTTTAACAAAGGCTTTATGAGTTATGATTAAGACTGATATAAAAGCTATAGCAAACTTGTTTTGGTGATCAAAATGAAAGCTAATGAGACTGAAATCAAGCAAGTATAACAACTAGAACTCAATTAAGGTGTTTAGCTAAAAAGTTACTGAAATTTAGCTAAAAACTACAAAACTGAACTCAAGTGATCAAGTATCAAGTAACTAAACTACAACACTCAAACACAATCAAACAGCAACTAATCAAGTATAATCAAGCAGCCATCAAAGTTATCTAAGAAATTGAGCATGCAAGTACTGATTTAGAGGAACATAAAACAGAAGCCTTAGAACCTATTGTAGAGGTCCTTTGGGAAGAAGAGGAGCGCTGAGCTCTCTTTCCCTAGTGATACCACCACCTATCACTAGCTATCAACTCAAATCAACAATCTAAACAGCTACAACTCATCAATCTGCCATGAAAACTTCAAGATCAATGGAAAGAACTTGAACTCTGATCAAACAGCAACAAATCTTCAACAATGTCAGTTATGATCAATGTATGATCATAACAAACATCAAACAGCAACTAGTATATCCAAGATCAACAAGATTCAACAGGAATTTGAGAAACAGAATTTGGCGGGAAAAAGGAAATTTGAATTTTATTGAGTGATTTCTGTTACAAAAGTAGTTACAAGGTTCTAACTAACTAACTGACTCAAGAGTTTGTCAGACTCTTGAGTAGTTAGGTGTAAAGGAGGGAAAAAGTGAAAAGAGAAATTTAGAGAACTATGTGTTTACAAAATTAAGCTACAATGAAAAATGAGGTACAAGCTAAGTATTTATAGGCAAGAAAGGGAGATTCTGTTGGAGTTGTGACGTGTTTGGGCCAATCATTGCTTGACACGTGGAGGAATTCTGCAAATCCTCTTTGAAGGTGATGAACACATTTTGGGGGTTTTTGATTCAATGGATTATTTGTTAATTGGATAACACCATTGGATTCGTCTTCCAAAATTAAGCAACTTTGATGTTTTGATCTTCTCTTGAAACGCTTTCTATCTCAAACCCGTTCCTGGTAAATATTTTGTTGAAAGAGAAGGACACGTGTCATCTTTTTATTGGTAGAGAGAGAGAGTTGCGGATTGCACTGTTGTGATCTTGCATTAATTGTGGCGGCTGTAAGTGGGACTTAATTACTTGATCCGTGTGACTTGTTTTCTTACTTCTGATTGGTCCTTTCCCTTTTCACTTGGATTAAACATGCAATACTTTCCAAACTTGGCAAATTAAGTCCCTTGACTTGGCAGATTGCTATTTAGGGCTAATATCTTCATTCCTTTGACATTTTTGACCCTTCAACTTTGATTCTTCAACAAAATGGCCCTTTGACTTGGCTTGACTTTGTAGTTGACCAAATTTGACTTTAATCTTGACTTTCCATAATTTGCACTTTAAGTCCTTCAACTTTCACAAATTGTCAAGATAGGTCCTTTAACTTCAAAGCCTTGTCACTTTTGATCCTCTTTTGTCTTTTTCATCCATTTGAGCTTGGTTTTTCCTTGTTTGCTTGAAATTGTATCCTTTTACCTACATAAGATCACACAAACACAAACATACCACATAACACTGCTTTTTACAATATAAAAGGGTATTTTGCTTCATGTTTTAGGGTTATTTGTTGATAAAAGGATATGAGTTTAAGCTCATATCAAATTCCCCTACACTTGAGCATTGTCATGTCCTCATGCAATATTATATTTCAAGGTTTAAAAATTTACATTTCCCTCATAATTAATCCACCTTGGCCATATGAGATGCATCTACACTACTCTAAACTAAATGTTGCATGATTTTGACTCAAAATACAATTCTATCTATATTTTTTTGATTTTTCTTGAAATGGTTTTGATGGAAATAACTCATAAAGAATTCAATGACTTGGATTAGGGCTTGGGTGCCATGGACACTTATCACCCTCAAGTTTCACTTTCCCCATACCAAGCTAGTAAATGGGATCATTGCATTCACAAGTAAAAAGTGCATCAACTTATTCATGACAATTAAATGTGGAACCGGTTATTATTTGAGCAAATTGCTTGTGGGCAAATTTGTCATTATTCAAGTGTGAAATATAAGAAGTGTAAAATCCAAAAATAAGGAAGGACGGTTTTAATCCTAAGTAATCTTCTCATCCATTACTTGAAAAACCACTCACAATTAATATAAGTCCGTATTAAGAGTAATAAGTCATTCGCCTTATGTGTAAAATCCTCATGCCATGCTTTCATAAGTAACTACACACTCGCTAAGGAAAGAAAAATAAAACTCACGCAATAATTTACATCCGCATCTTTTTGAGATTTTGGATCTTCAACCCCGCAACCCGTCAAGGTAATATTGGAACTCAATAGTCACTATAATTAACACCACACTGCCCCTCTTGGGAGTCTTGCATTATTTTTTTTCTTTTTCTTTTTTTTTTTTTCTAGCCACTCATTTTTTTTCATAAGCCGCTCTTATTTTTCTTTATTCCTCACCAAGAAATTTGCAAAGAAGAAAAGGAAAAACACCCGCTAAATATGGAGCATGACACAAGTCTAGTACACATAAAACGTGCTAACTTAGAATCTTAAGACGTACTCATATCAACCATAAATGATTAGCCAAAAATGCATAAGAGATTACAAACCAATTAAAACCGTACTTGATTATTTATTAACAATTATATACAAGCGAAGAAAATAGAGGTAAAGAAGAGAAGGGTTTAGCCACAAGTAATTGCCATGAAGTCTATCTAGCCCTTTTACACTTGCTTCAACTCTATCATTTCCCATTCTCCACAAATTTAAAATTTCAAAGAATGAAATTGGTGGAAGCTTAGCCTAATAGACCAATGAAGGACTACATGGTTAAGGATACTAGCTAGAGAGTGCTAAAATAAGCAAACTCGGGTTGAGTCAAAATATCCATAGCGGGCCTAATATATCAAAGAAGTCTAAACTTGTTAAAACCATGTTTTATTATTTTTTTCCTTTTTATATATTTTTGATGAAAAGTAAAAGAAGAAATATATACAATGCAAATGTGTTATGCAAATGAAAAATGATTGATGCAAAAATTATGAATGCATATTTTTGTTGGCCAAAGTAGATCAAAAATTTGAAAAATGTTGAAAATTCAATTTTCCCAATTATCATGAAAGACAATGACAAGTTCTAGGTAAGGTCACTTCGATAGAAGACCCCCCTACACTTAAGCTAAACATTGTCCTCAATGTTTAAGAGTATGGAAGTATAAAAACTTCCCCTACACTTATGACAATGAATAGACTTTGCTTAACCCAAGTTAAGGAAAGGACTACTATTAGTGAAATCAAGTTTAAGCACAAGGTGTCAATGAAAAATCACTAAAGTAACGAAGTGAACCGGATACAAGGGCCTCCTCCATAAGCTCCAAAGCATGAGATGAGTGAGCAACCCTACAAACAAGCATGAAGACAAAAGAAGGTCTCCCCTACACTTATCTCCAAATCTATGCCTTTATTTCTAACCTACAACACTCGAACCTAGTTATACGATGCTTGAGTTAATGAGTCTCTAGCTCGACTCGTCCCTCAATGAATTAATTCATGGGGAAAATGGGGACCTCTTGGACCATTTCAACGGAAATGTCCTCCCCAAAGTAGTGCTTAACACGGTGACCATTCACTTTAAAATTTGGACCATCGGGTTGGGACAACTCAAGAGTTCCATATGGAAACACTTGAGCAATAGTGAATGGACCGGACCATCTCGACTTAAGCTTGCCCGCAAAAAGCTTCAATCTTGAGTTAAAGAGGAGAACCGGCTCTCCAACTTTGAACTCACGATTCTTGATCTTAGCATCATGCAATTTCTTAGTCTTTTCCTTGTATAGCAAAGAATTCTCATAGGCATTGGCTCTCAACTCATCCATCTCATTGATTTGATCTTTCCTATGTGAACCGGCTTGGTTTAAATCAAAGTTAGCCCACTTGAGAGCCCAAGATGCCTTATGTTCTAACTCAAATGGGAGGTGGCACGCTTTTCCATAGACAAGCCTATAAGGAGTACAACCAATTGGTGTCTTAAAAGCCGTCCTAAACGCCCACAAAGCATCATCAAGCTTATCCGACCAAGAAGCTCTATGCTCTCCCACCGTTCTCTCTAAAATCCTCTTTAAACCACGATTTGTGACCTCGGTTTGGCCATTTGTTTGAGGGTGATACGCGGTAGAAAGTCTATGATTCACTCCATATTTCTTCATAACTCTCGTAAATTGATCATTACAAAAGTGCGTACCACGATCACTTATGATGGCCCGAGGTACACCAAATCTAGCAAACAATTGTTTCAAAAACTTTACAACCACTCTAGCATCATTAGTAGGTAAGGCGTTAGCCTCCACCCACTTGGACACATAATCCACCGCCACAAGTATATACTTGTTTCCCTTAGAGGATGGAAAAGGTCCCATGAAATCTATTCCCCATACATCAAATATCTCACACTCTTGGATAAAATTTTGTGGCATCTCATCACGTTGTGTAATTTTTCCTTGTCTTTGACAAACATCACAAAATTTCACCATTTCTTGGGCATCCTTGTAAATGGAAGGCCAGTAGTAACCCGAATCAAAGACTTTCTTGGCGGTGTAGTTAGGGCCAAAATGTCCACCCGTAGGTCCTTTATGACATGCCTCTAAGATTTTAAATGCCTCGGGCCCATCTACACACCGTCTAATGATTTGGTCCGCACATTGCCTAAAAAGATATGGATCATCCCAAAAGTAATACTTAACTTACTTAAGAAACTTTTTCTTTTGTTGGTAAGTAAGACCCTCAATAAGCACATTGCCCACAAGATAGTTTGCAATATCCGCAAACCAAGGTGTGGCATCCTCTTGGGAAGAGATAGACATGAGCTCCTCTAATGGAAAGGATTCATTGATTTCTTGATGTGGGAAATCTCCTTGAAAAGGATGCTCAAGTCTACTCAAATGATCCGCCGCTAAATTCTCGGCCCCTTTTTTATCACGAATCTCTATCTTAAACTCTTGAAGCAACAAAACCCATCTCAAAAGCCTAGGCTTAGCATCTTGTTTTGTCATAAGATACTTGAGAGCGGAATGATCCGTATACACTATGGTCTTAGAAAGCACAAGGTATGGTCTAAACTTCTCAAAAGCATATACTATAGCAAGCAACTCTTTTTCCGTGGTAGTGTAATGAAGTTGTGCACCGGTCATGGTTTTACTCGCATAGTGTATAGGTTGGAAATGCTTATTAACTCTTTGTCCTAAGACGGCCCCCACCGCATAATCACTAGCGTCACACATAAGCTCAAAAGGTAATTCCCAATTTGGAGAAACCAAAACAGGAGCCTTTGTCAATTTTTCCTTAAGTGTCTCAAAAGATTCTAAACAAGCTTGGTCAAAAATGAAAGGAGCCTCTTTCTCTAAGAGATGAGTCATCGGTCTAGCTATCTTAGAGAAATCTTGTATAAAGCGCCTATAAAAACCCGCATGACCTAAGAAACTCCTCACACCTTTAACCGAGGTGGGTGGGGGAAGCTTAGCAATCACATCAATTTTGGCACGATCAACTTCTAAACCCTTATTGGATATCTTGTGTCCTAAAACAATCCCCTCTTTCACCATAAAGTGACATTTCTCCCAATTAAGCACCAAACGTGTTTCCTCACAACGCTTAAGCATTCTCTCAAGATTAGTGAGACACGAGCTAAAGGAGTTCCCAAATACGGAAAAGTCATCCATAAAAACCTCCATGGTTTGCTCTATCATATCATGGAAAATTGCCATCATGCACCTTTGAAACGTCCCCGGTGCATTACATAGGCCAAAAGGCATCCTCTTGTAAGCAAATGTACCGTATGGACAAGTGAATGTGGTCTTTTCTTGATCCTTAGGTTCAATAGGGATTTGGAAATAACCCGAAAAGCCATCAAGAAAACAATAGTACTCATTTCCCGCTAAACGTTCAAGCATTTGATCCATAAAGGGAAGCGGGAAATGGTCTTTCCTAGTTGCCTCATTGAGTTTTCTATAATCAATGCAAACTCTCCAACCGGTTACAAGTCTCGTGGGAATAAGCTCATTGTTCTCATTAGGCACCACGGTGATTCCACCCTTCTTTGGAACACAATGAACCGGGCTAACCCATGGAGAGTCGGAAATGGGGTAAATCATACCCGCATCTAAGAGTTTAATCACTTCCTTCTTAATAACCTCATGAATTTTTGGGTTAACTCTCCTTTGGTTTTGAATGGCGGGTTTATAATCATCCTCCATAAGGATTTTGTGAGTACAAAAATGTGGATCAATTCCCCTTATGTCGGATATTTTCCATGCTAAAGCTTTCTTATGTTTCTTAAGGACTTCAATAAGTTGCTCCTTCTCATCCTCTTTCAATTCCTTAGCAATAATCACCGGTAATTGGTCTTTTCCTTCTAAGAAAGCATATTCTAAGTGGAATGGAAGTTCCTTAAGTTCAATGGGAGGTGGATTTTCTATGGAAGGTTTTACTATGGAAGGTTCCTCAATGGTAATCTCTTGTGGAATAGGGGAAGGAATAGGGTCCTCATTGAGCAACTTTTGGATTGTAAGAATATCTTCTTCCCAATTAATGGGAGAATCATCATCACCAAGAAAGTTGGACTCAAATTCCTCCAAGAGGAAATCACTCTCTCCAAAAGGTGTTAAAGAGGGAGCAATTGAGGCCACGGTTTCAACATGTGGAATCTCATCACTAGCATGCTTACAAGCATCATGAAAATGTTCATTACACACTTCATCTAACACATCCACAATGTTAATCGTCTCACAAGGTCTAGACTCCTTAACCTCTTTTCTATCACAAACTTTCCCTAACTTAAACACCACTTTCTCATCCTCTACTCTCATAATTAATTCTCCTTCCGCCACATCTATCAAGGTACGACCCGTTCTCAAAAACGGTCTACCAACAATCAAAGGCACTCTAGGATCCATGTCATAATCGACCACTACAAAGTCGGCCGGAAAGGTAAACTTATCCACACCTACAAACACATCTTCCGCGATACCTACGGGGTGAGCTATGGTTCGGTTGGCTAGTTCAAGAGTCATCCTAGTGGGGGTGAGCTCGGGAAGAGAGAGTTGTTTCCAAACCGATAAAGGCATGAGATTTATGCTTGCCCCTAAATCCGCCAAAGCCATGCAATTTTCAACACCGGGAAAATTACAAGGTATCAAGAAGCGCCCCGGATCTCCAAGTTTTGTTGGTAAGGTTTTAAGTAACACCGCGGAACAATTTTCATTAAGTGATGTGTTGGGCAAATCAACCAATTTTTCTTTGTTTGAGAGCAAATCCTTGAACATCTTAGCAAACTTTGGCATATAAGCAAGAGCTTCCGCAAAGGATATGTTGATATTGAGTTGCTTGAACATCCTTAAGAAATTGGAGACTTGTATGTCATCTTTGTTCTTTAACTTGTCCTTTTTCAACCTTGAAGGGTATGGAAGAGTAGGTTTGGGTGTAGGTGGAATAGGTGTTGTAGTGGAAGATTTGTCTTTGTTAGCCTCTTCATTGGGAAGTGTGGAAGGTAAAGGAGAAGTATGAGGTGGTTGAGAAGGTGTGTTTGAGTGAATAGGAGCACTTTGAGGAGGTGGAGTAGAAGTAGAAGGCTTATCACAAGTAGGAGCACAAGCGGGTTGAACAATAGTAGGTTTAGGAGGTGAAGGATCCTTTGTTGTTGTACCACTTCTTGTGGTAATGGCATTGACATTGGCCCTAGGATTTGTTTGTGTATTGGAAGGTAAAGCTCCTTGTGGTCTTTGATTTAATGCCATGAAAAGCTTATTGAATTGGTCATTCATTTTCTTGTCCATAGCTTGGAGTTTCTTTTCAGTCTCTTGATTCATCTTTTGCAAAAGATCCATTGTGTTTAACTCTTGTGGCACATAACCTTGAAAACCTTGAGGTTGGAAAGGTAAAGGTTGGAAGTTAAATCCTTGATTTGGTGGATAAAAGGTACTTGCTTGAGGTTGAAATTGATTTGGTGCCTTGTAGTTATTTCCTTGGTATGGTTGTCTTTGCCCTTGATTCCTTGCTAAAATTTGAGGAGGATTTTGTTGAATTTGGGTGGGTGGTTGGGGTGGAAAGCCGGGTGGAGTAAGGTAATTTTGGGATTTGTAAGAAAGGTTATTTGGATTGATGTTAGGCTTGAAGTGTTCACGGTGTTCCTCTTGGTAAGCATAGCATTCCCCTTGATACCCTTGCACCTTGTCACATTGTTCATAAGAGTGTGGCCCTCCACAAGTAACACAAGAAATGGTGATGGCATTCACATTGTTTGAAGAATTGTTCAATGTCATGCTCTTAAAATCTTGAATCATGCCTTGAGTCATTTCTTGTCCTTGTTTGACTTGTTGAAGGATCTCTTGAAGAATTTGGAGTTCACAAGGGGTTTTAGAAGTATTTTGGATCACATGAACTCTTTCTTCAAATGGATCGTTTGTTTGAACCATTGCCTTAGTCTCAATAATGGTCAAAGCCTCTTGGTATGTCTTGAAATGAATACTCCCTCCCGCGGAAGCATTTAGTGAATCTTGGTGGTGAGGTTTAAGGCCATTATAGAAGGTATTGATTTGGCCTAGATCATCCATTCCATGGTTAGGGCATCGCCTCAACAACTCACTATACTCTTCCCAAGCATCACCAAAGGATTGACTAGGTTTTTGTGTAAAGCCCATAATCAAATTCCTCAAAGCCATAGTCTTTTGTGGAGGAAAGAATTTGTTCAAAAACTTAGTGGTAAAATCATCCCATGTGGTGATACTATCGGGTGGTTGGGTGTCTAACCAATGCTTAGCACTCCCATCTAAGGAAAATGACACTAACATCAATCTAATGACCTCATGTGGAACCCCATTATGCTTAATGGTGTTGCAAAGTGAAAGGAATCTCTTAAGGTGAGCATGGGGATCCTCATTTTGTTTTCCAAAGAAGGGTGATGCAGCAACCATATTGATCATAGATGTATGTAGCTCAAATGTGTTAGCGGGATAGTCGGGAATCTTAATGGCACTAGCATATCCATGAATGTTGGATTGCATACGTTCATACAAAGTACGGTTATCATTTGCCATGGCTCCTTGTGGTGGTGACAAAGCACGATTCTCGTGATCGGCTTGGTGAACGGTGGTGGTCTTACTCTTTCTCTTTTTCTTCCTTTTTCGGAGGAAGAGGTTGTACACCAATCGGTATTTGTGCACGCCCGCGAGTGAGCATGCAACTCAATACGAGGAATGAGAGAGAAGCTCTCGTGTGACTTTGAAAAGAATAAGATTATCCTCTTCGAGTTTCGATATTAAATATCCACAAGAAAGTAACAATATATGTAATACTACTTTGGGTGCAAGACCCTCAATGAAGCTTTCCTTCTTAGAATACTCCCAAGTGAACGGGGGGTTAGGTGGCGCGAAGCACTTAAGTACCTATTGACCCTTAGATGGCATTTTATAGCACATCGCCTTTCTATTCACTTAAATGTTCGTATTCTTCGAATTATTGCTTATTGAGAGTATTTATCTATTCTTGCTTTATTTTGTTTGATCGATACGCGTGTCAAGGACCGGAGCGCCCCTCAACACGGTGTATTGCCTCGGCAATACTTATGGAAGATATGTAAATTGATTGTTCTTATACGTATACGTATGTACTTATAATAATATATGGAAAATATTTTTGTATTTATGAGTTTTTAAAGGAAAATACTATATGTACATAAAAAACGAGAGAATCCAATAATATATATTTTTGGGTGCAATCTCTTAGGAAAAAGATTGCTTTTTGGATTTTTTAATTTTTTTGGTCAATTCTTTAGGAAAAGAATTGTTTTGTTAATTTTTTAGTTTTTATATATTTTTATATTTTTGATTTTTTATTTGTTTTTGATTTATAATATGTAAAAATAACGTTCACAAAGTGAACGGATCCCAAATGCCAATGAAAACCGTCAATCGATAGTCTCTCGTGTAGTCAAAGAACCGGCAGCGGCGCCATTTGAAATGTGTATAATGCAAGTTCGTTTTCTCAGTTCTTAACTAATAGAAAGTCCAATCAAAATCAGATTTATAATTGTTTTTGGTTGTTCAAGCTTGCTTGGTAATCTATTGCTAATTCAAACAATTCTATCTAAAAATGAAAAATATAAACCTACTTATACGTAAAACAAGTTGCAAATTCCAAATTTATTCAAGAAAAATATAAAAATGCAAAATTCAAAACTATAAGGACTAAAAATGTAATTTTTATGAAATGAAAATGCTTGAAATGTAAATCCTAAAAGTTATAAGGACTAAAAATGTAAAACAGTTAACTATAAGGACTAAACTTGTAAAAACTTTAACCAACTAACCAAAAACTAACAAACTAACAAACTTATAAACTGAATTTTAACAAACTAACAAAATCCAGGGACTAAACTTTTGCAAACCCACAAAATAAGGAAGATTAGCTAGGTTTAGAAACAGTTTAAACTTCTAGGGACTAAAATGCAATTAACTAAACTTTTCAAGTAAAAACGGGCACAAAGAAAGATTAAGCTCGTTTAAGCTTATTTCTCAACCAATTAAGCTGAAACAACTTGCAAACAACTTCAAATCCAAATCAAGAAACGTGTGTTCAAGGAAAATAGCTAAAAGTCCAAAATAAGCAAAAGAGTGCTTATCAATAAGCTCAAAATAAGCTATAGCCTAATCCAAACATCCACAACTTGATTTTTTTATCAAAACTGATTAAGCACTTGATTTAAGGAAGGGGAAATCAAATTAGAACAATTTTCATCCAGTAATAAGCTAGATATCTGAAAATAAGCTCAAATGAGCTTATGTTGACCAAACGTTGACCAAATTTTGGAAAAAGCTCAAAATCTCAAAAACTCATATTCAATACTTTCTAAATGGAAATGTGAAAGAAAATTACAAGTTTTATGAAGTGGATAATGAGAACTAGCAAAACAGTAAGCCTTTCACATCAGAGAATGACATTTGCTCAAGCTTGAGCTAAAAAGCTGTTTTCTAGCTTATTTCTGAATACTGTAGAATTTCCTCTTAGAGACTGAAAGTTTATGTTATAAGCTATAACTAGAAACTGGTTTGAGCAAATTTCATTAAGTAATGAAGGAGAAATAAACAAGTGAATTTGGCAAGTTTTGAAATAAAAGCTGAATACAAGTATGACCCAAACTTTTTGATTACCAATTGCCTGTTTGACTATTTTTATGACTTACAAAAGACTGAAAACTACTTATTACCACTTAATGACTAGAAATAAACTTTGAAAAACCAATTTCTAATACTTGAAAACAATTTTAAAGCTACTCCCAAACACTCCTTTAAATGATCTGATCAAACTTTAACAAAGGCTTTATGAGTTATGATTAAGACTGATATAAAAGCTATAGCAAACTTGTTTTGGTGATCAAAATGAAAGCTAATGAGACTGAAATCAAGCAAGTATAACAACTAGAACTCAATTAAGGTGTTTAGCTAAAAAGTTACTGAAATTTAGCTAAAAACTACAAAACTGAACTCAAGTGATCAAGTATCAAGTAACTAAACTACAACACTCAAACACAATCAAACAGCAACTAATCAAGTATAATCAAGCAGCCATCAAAGTTATCTAAGAAATTGAGCATGCAAGTACTGATTTAGAGGAACATAAAACAGAAGCCTTAGAACCTATTGTAGAGGTCCTTTGGGAAGAAGAGGAGCGCTGAGCTCTCTTGCCCTAGTGATACCACCACCTATCACTAGCTATCAACTCAAATCAACAATCTAAACAGCTACAACTCATCAATCTGCCATGAAAACTTCAAGATCAATGGAAAGAACTTGAACTCTGATCAAACAGCAACAAATCTTCAACAATGTCAGTTATGATCAATGTATGATCATAACAAACATCAAACAGCAACTAGTATATCCAAGATCAACAAGATTCAACAGGAATTTGAGAAACAGAATTTGGCGGGAAAAAGGAAATTTGAATTTTATTGAGTGATTTCTGTTACAAAAGTAGTTACAAGGTTCTAACTAACTAACTGACTCAAGAGTTTGTCAGACTCTTGAGTAGTTAGGTGTAAAGGAGGGAAAAAGTGAAAAGAGAAATTTAGAGAACTATGTGTTTACAAAATTAAGCTACAATGAAAAATGAGGTACAAGCTAAGTATTTATAGGCAAGAAAGGGAGATTCTGTTGGAGTTGTGACGTGTTTGGGCCAATCATTGCTTGACACGTGGAGGAATTCTGCAAATCCTCTTTGAAGGTGATGAACACATTTTGGGGGTTTTTGATTCAATGGATTATTTGTTAATTGGATAACACCATTGGATTCGTCTTCCAAAATTAAGCAACTTTGATGTTTTGATCTTCTCTTGAAACGCTTTCTATCTCAAACCCGTTCCTGGTAAATATTTTGTTGAAAGAGAAGGACACGTGTCATCTTTTTATTGGTAGAGAGAGAGAGTTGCGGATTGCACTGTTGTGATCTTGCATTAATTGTGGCGGCTGTAAGTGGGACTTAATTACTTGATCCGTGTGACTTGTTTTCTTACTTCTGATTGGTCCTTTCCCTTTTCACTTGGATTAAACATGCAATACTTTCCAAACTTGGCAAATTAAGTCCCTTGACTTGGCAGATTGCTATTTAGGGCTAATATCTTCATTCCTTTGACATTTTTGACCCTTCAACTTTGATTCTTCAACAAAATGGCCCTTTGACTTGGCTTGACTTTGTAGTTGACCAAATTTGACTTTAATCTTGACTTTCCATAATTTGCACTTTAAGTCCTTCAACTTTCACAAATTGTCAAGATAGGTCCTTTAACTTCAAAGCCTTGTCACTTTTGATCCTCTTTTGTCTTTTTCATCCATTTGAGCTTGGTTTTTCCTTGTTTGCTTGAAATTGTATCCTTTTACCTACATAAGATCACACAAACACAAACATACCACATAACACTGCTTTTTACAATATAAAAGGGTATTTTGCTTCATGTTTTAGGGTTATTTGTTGATAAAAGGATATGAGTTTAAGCTCATATCACATCGCCTTTACTTTTTTATGACATATTACGGAGTATTAGTTTATACCCTAAGGGAAATCATGCCTTCCCCATACATCTGATCAATAAAAAAAGTGCATCAGTTATAGCAATGCTAGCATATGAATGACAACAATATTTAGGAAGGAGGAAAAAGGAAACACCAGAACTTCATTTATCAAATCTAGGAACCTGAAAGAGGCATTAGCAAAATGGGTAAATTAAGAAATTACAGTTTATGGTTGAGCAACCTCAAACTTGGTTCAGGTCGAGTTGTCAAGTCTCCTTGATGTTGCACGTGAACTAAAACTAAGATGGTAGAGATGTCAGCATTGAATCATCTCATGTCAAATGAAAATATGGGTTAAATGTGGCTCACAATCTATTAATCCTTAGAATATTATTAAATCGACTCATCATATTAAACTAATTTGCAATATATGGGCATGGGTCAAAATGGGTTAGGTGTGGTTGAAGTGCAAATAATACTTGGTCAAAATGGGTTATATTTGTGTTTGTTTTTTTGATTTTGATAATATTTTACTCTTATTACATTGATGTATTAAAAATATTGTTATCTTTTCAAAGTTATTTTTTAATCTTTTTTATTGTAATCGAAGCTGTTAATAATGCGTTTTCAAGAGAGAGTTATCGTGATAGCTGTGAAGCTAAAAGTGCTCAACATTTTTAAAACATCCATGACTTAGAAGAACATGTTCAAGAAAAGGAAAAACATTTCCTAGAATTTCAGTGACATATGCAGTGAAAAACAAAATGTGTGTGTAGTTCCAATCTTGATGCTCCTAAGATACCCCAACATAAGAAGAGCAAGCCTTAGTTAACCAGACTTCAAGTAAGTTTTCATTTTCTAATACTGGACGAATTGCAAGTATCTGAGCCAATTTTGTATCTAATTTAAAAACTGTATTTTGAGTGATTACTTAAACGAAGTCATAACAACAGGATGTTACATTGAGGTACTTTTTTATTTTATGTACGTTTAACTTTGCAAATTGTTGTTTATAAGTCACTCTTTTTTGCTGGTACGGTGCTCCTCTCTAACAATCTCCACAGAAGTACCCCATCTTGGGTCTAAACCTTTTGAGACTCCTTGTGCAAAACTAAATTGTTCGGTTTGACACTGAATTTGAGTTGCTTACATTCACTGCTGTTGAACATCCTTATATCAAGCATGCAGTGGAGCTTGAACAATCATTCATGGAAGGGGCTTACAACCAGGTATCGGCTGCTACAAAAACAGTACCTCATGAAACTTATGTTTATTTCATGGATCTGTTGGCAAGAACAGTCAAGTGAGCATTATTTATTCATTATTGTAATGTATTTGTGGTATTTGGATGTCAGATGATAATTTATAGGACAAAGCTATGAGTAGATGGAAAATATGCCGCAGGATGGTAGTTTGCCAAGTTGTGAAAGTGGGTAAATTCAGTGTGCAGCAAAACGGGTGAGCTAACCCAACCAGTGCAGGTAACAACCTATGCAGGTGGTTTGTTTACATTATAAATAGTTAAGCCATTGGTGATTGTTAGTTTTCTTTCATTTATTTCAAGATTTGTCACTGATTTTGAAGAATTTTGTAGTCTGACATTCATATTACAGGTAAAACAAGACTCTTACTGCTTCCAATTTTCATATCGACATGCGCTTTGTTGGTCCTAATATTGACCACCATATGTACATGGAACTTTTTATATTCTTATATCATAAATAATTAGATAACCAATTGAAAACATTAAAGTATAAATGTTTGATGTATGATAATGTGTTGTTGTCTTTGTAGATGCTGTTTTAAAAGATTTGAGTAACCACCAATATTTCATTGTGAGGAAGATACTAATATGGACGAGTTACGTGTAAGTATTGATCTTATCTAGAAATGTAGAGGGGGCATGATAGGTGTGTCGGGAAGGTTGTAAATGGTCATGATTGGCCAGGTGAGACCGTGACCTGCAAGTAGTACTTTTGTCCATGTTCCCAGTTTACCTATATACTAAACCCCGTCAGGCTACGCGACAAAATACCCGACCCCTTTAGCGGGCTGATTATAGTCCATGTGTGAATACTTTGAACCAAATCCCTCTTTTTATCACCATTCGACTGCGCCCCGTTTCCATAAAAATTTCCAAGCAAAACATCAAATTCTATTGTGGAAAAATACATTCCAAAAGAGAAGATAGAAAATATTCTTTAATTATCTGCTCTAGAAGAAAATTCAAGAGAGAAGACGCCTGGAATAGTGTAAAAGATTAAATATATAAAGTAGAAGACGTTTCGTTATGCCAGGGTTCTGATAAGTGACGAGATGATAATTGTATTGAGTATTGAATGTTGTACTTAAGTTTTTGAGTCTGTCAGATGCAATAAGCAAATAATCTCATAAAACTAAGCCAATCTTAATTCCCAAACACCATATAATAAGTTGTTACGCTGTTTTGAGTGTCTGAATGAGGCCTTACACACTTATTTTAGAGTCAATAAACACCTTAAGATAAATGCTACAACATATAAGGAGAAACACACATTATGCCTAACCACCATGGAACGGTTTGGATTGTATATTATGCGTGCAGTGACATGCAGATTCTGTTTTTTTTGCTCCAAGTCAGGTAGTGTTAGACATACGCATCAACAAAGATTCGATCATATGAAAATTTAGCTTATACTAAGAAGTTATCAATACAAACATGCTATTCTTTTTTGGTATGGCTCGAGTAAATATTTTGACCCAACATCAGATGGTTTAAAGTAATTTATGGTGAACTATATGTGCAATTTTCAATTTTGTTGTTGCGATCTATAAATGGGTTTAGTATTTTATTTATTTTAACTTGAATTTTAACGAATGACACACAAGTAGTAAAAGTTGGTTTCTAATTTTTGTTTGAAATAATATTATAATTCATGCAGGAAATACTTCGATTCTCCAAACTTTTGTAGTACCTAAACTGAGATTCAGATTAATGTCTATCTTTTAAATAACATCGACTCAATCAACTAATAATAGCCATCTATTCTTTTTAAACTTAATTTCCACCACTTTTTTAAAAACTAAGAGAGGAGGGTGTAACGACGAGGCATGGCTCGTCGCGATGACGTGTCACCTCGTCGTCTCTCTTCGGCCCTCGTTGCCACACTGACCCCCACCCCCCCCAATTCGCCGTGTAGATTTCACGAATGCGAAATGTTGACGACGAGGCATGGTCAAAAAATATAGCCGTTAGGCTCCAACGGTTATATTGTTTAAATTTTTTTATACAACTAATATATATATCACATCTTCTTCCCCATTTAAACACACAGTTTCTTCTTAAATTTCTCTAAATCACTAACAAAAAATGTCTAACTTACCTAACGATCAATACTCACAACTCAACTTCACCGGGCTTCTCAACACTAGCAACCCTTTGACACCATCATCAACCCCGTCTACACCAAAATCACAAACCTCCGTATCAACGTCTCCCGGCTTCACACAATTTCAATCCGGCACCCCACAATTTCAATCCGGCTTCTCTCAATTTCCATCCGGCTCTCAATTTCCATCCGGCTCTCAATTTCCATCCGCCTCTCAATTTCCATCCGGCTCTCAACTTCCATCCGGCTCTCAACTTCCATCCGGGTCTCAATTTCCATCCGGCTCCCAATTCTCGTACCCTCCTTTTTTTTTAATCCGTATTTGTAATTTTTATTTCCGTATTTGTAGTGTTTTATTTGTATGAAATAAATTTTAGTTTGTGTGAAAATGAAAAAAAGAACAATAAATGTTAGTGGTGAGGCCCAAATGAAGAGGGGTTGGATGTGTTGTGAGTGAAGGGGTATTTTGGTTAGTTGTGTTGGTATGATGTGGCGCTAAGTTTGCAGGTGACTAGGCAAAAATTTGAGGGGCGGGCTTGTCACCACACCCTCCTCTCTAAGTATCTCACTCACATCCATATCACCAGTGACTCACGAGATTATAATATGTTTACCACCACACTGGTAAGTTGAGATCATCAATGTTTCAAATTAGTGCTATATAATGATCAGTTATTATGTTGAGGAACAGTAGTGATACTTTATTATTTTTCTATTATTACTTGCAACTAAATAGGAGTTGTGAGGTATATTTTTCACACACTTAATTAGAAAATCATAAAAGCGACAGAATAGATGAAGACTTATCGCTATGTTGTTATTTCTGTTGCTATTTTCTTTTTTTATCAGTACATTGGCAATTTAGGCAAACAATCATTAGCTGAACTTTTGAATTAACTTTTACAGCCACCAAGACACTGTGATGAGCCGACAGTAAGGAGTGTAAATGGTTGTAGAGATGCTGATCAGATCCTAAAACATATTCCAAATGTTGAGGTGATCATCTCAACTGCTGCTATTTGAAGGGGTTGGTACATTTAATTTCATTGTTTCTCTCCATTGGCTCAATAGGATGTGATCGGGGCTGACTTTGATCTTTATTGCAGGTGTGCTGATATCAAGTGGAAATAGCAGTCCTAAACAGAGCCTCTATGATATAATCTACAAGATACACATGACATGTGGGTATTAACATGATTTTGGTACTAACACGATCAGTGATTTCTCGAAAAAATGCACGTCATCAAAAATCCAGGTAACTGACCCATGTAATCTGAAATACACAACTGATATTTTCGCCTGTATTCATATATAGGAACCTGTTTTACATGTTGTTGCTCGACCTTCCCTAAATGACATTCTTCAGTGGCGTTATTACAATTAGTATTTTCACAGATTTTGATTATTACTTATTACAATCTCAATTTGAAGATCCACATCCATGCATTCCTTTTGACTGTCCTAAAATCAGCCTTTATAATACACTGATGACCCTCCTAAATGTGTTGATGGTTGAACTTATAGTGCATCTTTGAAACGGCAAGTTGCTTATTCAAACTTGTATTTTTTCATCATTTCATTATCATCATCATCCTTATGATCATCAGGTGTAACCTTTGTTTTTTCATCCTTATAGTGTTTCCAGTTTCACTAAAACGATGTAACCTTTGTTTTTTTCTTTATTTTCATCTTTTTCATAAGTACTTTAACTTTCATTCTCTTTTTTTTACTATTTCAGTTTGTGCAATGGATCACTCAAAGCGTGAATCATCATAGGTAATTAGGCTGGAGTTGCCATGTCTTTCAACTTATAGCAATCAATGGCTTACCTATATAGTGTGTTGTAGATATCATGTTTAAGAGTTGAGCAAACACAACTTACTAGGTCCCTAGAGAAGGAAAGACAAAAAGCATGTAATTTGTTCGTTTTGGATGCTAGTTTCTGCAAACGGGTTTGCCGCAAATGTTGTGTGTGAAAATTACTGTGTTTGCTGCATTAGTTCTATGAAACTTGATACTCAGAATCGTCCACTAGCAACTTGCTTGATAGTACTTCGTTTTAGATATATTAAATCATCAAGAAGTGGTACTAAACGAAATGGGTTTTCACCTCCCTCACCTACACAAAGTATAATTGGTTAATAATTACTAAGATTTAAAAAACACGCAAAAGCATGACATTTCAAAACTTTATTTACAAATAGATCAATGGCTAATACTATTTATGTAGCTATCTTTCTGCCATTCATATAATGAGCACAAATATAAAGCTTGCAACATATCAAAACATGTGGTTTGATGAGATGGCTTTTATACATGATCTCATTGTTCTTTTCGGGCTTTAAATGCATAAAAATGTCATAAAATACCATATATATGCTTGTGTTTGTTTACTTGTGTATTTTAGGTATGGATATCGTGAAAAAGACAAAATATCACAAGAAACAAGGAAAAACGGACACGAGAAACGAAGCCGTACAAAGAACCGGGCCCTAGTTCATGAATTATCCAAGATAAACCCTTGAAGACTTGAAGATGTACAAGATTGATCCTCATTTTATGAAGAAATGACACTTAAAACCCTTGTATATTCATAATTATAAGTTTGGTCCCTTAAGTTTGTCAAAATTACAAAAATGGTCCTTCAACTTTGAAGAATTGGCAAGTTTAGTCCTCATCAATTCTAAATTGCCAATAATGGTACCTCATGAAGTCAAAGATACAATGAAGACCTTTGAAGATCAAGAATGTCCAATATCAGTCCTTCAAATATGCAAAAGTGGCAAAAATAACCCTTGAAACCCTTATTGTAAAGTTTTGTGGCCAATGTGTGAAGTTTATAACTTAAATAACAAAGGAAAACAAGTTTGGTTGACTGAAAACACGTTTTACAAACTTAACCAAAACACAAGGACTACTACTGCCATTTCCCAAAGTTCAAACTTGCACAAACACGCGCCAAACACAATACACCCCCTTATTTCGGATCAAACGAGTTACTGTTTACCATCAAGAACCCAGAACTTACCCCACTTAAAACAAAGGGTAAAATGAAATTACCCAAGCACACACTTAATTCACATGCCCAGGAACTCATCCCACACCCAAAACCCTAATCCCCACACACCATCTGACCCCACCATTCAACACGTCACCCAATCATATCAAACCTTCACCTCCAAGGCTTGCCACAAGCCCAAATCAATAGCCAAGACTCAATGTTTAACCCCAAAGCTAAAATGAACGACTCTGATTCATTTGGACAGCTCACAAGCATCAAACGCCATCAAGCACTCAAGGGCATATTTGAGATTTCATAGCTAGGGTTTTTATGTATTTTTCCCTTCTAGAATGATCCTAGTCGTCTATAAAAGGAGACCTCAACATGTGAGAGTCCCTTTGTTCCAGATTTTAGCTATTTCTTTGTAATTCCTTTTTATTGAAATAAAATTTGAGTTTCTGAAAATTGTGATTTCTCTTGTTGTTTTTATAAAAGTTTGGTGATTGAATAGCTAAAATCTGAGTTCTATATTCATGTTTTGTTGTTTTTGAGGAAAGGTTTTATGGGATAAAACTCTTGTTTTCAAAAATCAGATTTTATAGTATTTGTTCATCATTGTGGTTTGTTGATCTTAGCAGGTACAAGGAAGTTGGTGCTTGTTTTGCTAGCACCTCAGCTCAAACATTCCAAGACTTGGATGTAAGTCTTGGAGGTTTGCATCTCTTCCCTTTTTCATTTTTCTGAATTTTTTTTGTTGAATATTTGGTGATTTTGCATGATTTGTTGTGGGTCTGTGTTTTTATGCTTGATTTGTGTTTCTGAGGTTGATTAAGAGTTGTTAGGGTTGATTAGATCTTGTTTGATAGGTTAAATCATAACAATCCTTTGGAAAATTGCAAAATCAGATTCCAAATGGGTGTTTGGGTTAACTGATTCAGAGGGATTTAAGGCAGCTTGTGTTGTTGTTCTTGGTTCTAGTGGTTTGTTACTTGTTTATCTGCTATAAAGGGGTGGTTATCTACAAGTTTTGTGGGCTTGAACACCTAAATCAATCAAAGGGTTATAAAATCAGTTTTACTTGGGTATTTTGGCTAAAGTTTTGGGGACACCTAGATCTAAGGGTAGACTAGGGTTAACAAGTGTTAAATTTTGGTTAACTTAATCAGGGAAATAGATTTGAAGGCTTAAAATTGGATTGGTGGTCAAATAGATCAGCAAAAGGATTTTGGATAATCACTTTTGCTTATCAGAAACTTTTGGTGCTTGAATCTGCTTATTTACTTTGATCCATTGTTTGAAACAAGTTTATTTGTGCTTATTGGACTTTATTATAGCTTGTGTATGCATTTGGTTTAATTTGGCTACCTTATTCATGCTCAAATTGCTTATTTGTTCATAACTGCTTATTTTCAAGATCTGTGAAATATATGTGGACTGTTTGCTTATTCTGGGCTTATTGAGTGAACCAAATTGTGATCTCTTTGTTGATATAGACTCCTAGTGATTCACTGATCACAAGGGTGCCCTTGTTTCCATTTGAATCCAACTGGATCTTTCTAAAAAAGCAAGTCAAATAGTCAAAGCAGTGGGAACTCCTTTCCCCTGCTGCTAGCCACTGCTAGTGTTATTTCAATTGGTGCTTATCAATAAGATATTCTAGCTTATTTTAACCTGCAACAACTTTGAATTTGTAATAGGTGTCACTTATTTTACCCATTTGTTCATTTTGGAGCATTTGAGGGTTTGACTTTGAGGTTTGACTAGAAAACCAAACACTTTGACTTTTAAATAAGTGCTTATCATATTATTGTGCTTATTTGGCTTGGCTTATTGAACTTTTCTTTGTTGATTTGTCTTAATTAAGTCATTTGGAGTCTTTTGCAACTTATTAGAAGGTCTGAGGTGGTCTAGAACTCCAAGTCGACTATTTTGTCTTTTAGTGAAAATCTTCTTGGCTTAAAACTGGCTTATTGAGTGTGCTTTTTCAAAATTTCTTTTCACATATCTCTCAGGCATCTCAAAAGAAGGTTGTGAGTTTAAGCAGAGCTTATGGCATTGGCTTAATGCTTAATGGGCTTATTGACCCAATAAGAATAAGTTGTTGACTATTTAAGTTGTGATAAGCTCAAAATCAGCTTTTGGGCCTTCAGACTTTTGTGTTTAGAATTGAATTTTGAGTCAGATAGGGCTTTTTCAGGTCATTTCGGCCTAGTTTGACTTTTTGGGCCCAAAAGCCCATTAAGGTTGACTATTTTTACTTTTAGCCCATTTGGGGGCCCATTAGGGGTAATTTGGTAATTTCACTTTCATTTTCTGATTATTTAGGTTAAAATAAACTAGTTTGCAAGTTTTTAGAATTTTTTATAATCTTTGGATTTTTAATATTATTTTATTATTAAATTTCAAATTTTACATTTTTGTACTTTTTATATTTCTCTTAGGTTTAATACATTAAAATAGGATTTTTATAACTCTTAGATTAAATTTATCATCATTTTCCTAATTTTTATAATTATTTTAAGTTTAAATAGTTTTTAAATCATTTTAAATAGTTCTAATTAGTTTAAAAATTTATAAAAATAGTTTTTAATCTTTTTAGGTCATTTTGGAGGTTTACAAAGTGAAAAATCTTTATTTGGGCTTTTTAATAATTAATTTGATTTTTAGGGCTTTAATTAGAATTTAAAAACTAATATTTAATTAATTAAAAGGTTTGAAAAATTTTTGATCATTTGTAAACTCTTAGTTTATTTAATTTGATTTTTGGTAATATTTTAGGAATTTTTAGAATTAATTTTTATTTTAGCTCTTTTTACGGTTTTACGTTTAGTCGTCGTAGTAATTAATTTCACGTCTTCGTCATTCTAATTCTCATCCCCTTCTTTCAAATATTAATCTCAAATCTTGTTACATTTTAGTCACACGCATATACCTCCTTGGTAAACGAACTTTCACCTTTGGGTCATTAATACACGGTTTTCCTAAATCGTCTTATTTAATACTTTCCCTATTTACCTCCTTTTCCTAAAGGTGTGGTAAAACACTACAATCATTTTGGCGCCGCTTCCGGGGAGGTGTGTCGTAATTAATTTGTCGTGTTGTTTTTAATATTAACCATAAATACTATTTGTATTAGTAGAAATCTATTAATACATATTATCGGTTTTTTTGTTTTTCTTGTGAAATTATTATTACTATATTGTATTAAGTATCACAACAAAATCAAAATATATCCAAAAGTGTGAAAACACAACCTTAATTGGGATTTGATCTCCTAATTATTGTATTCGAATCTCAACCAAAAAGAAAAAGGCAAAAATAGATGAATACTTTCGTGAAGCTCGATTTTGAAAAATACAAACTATAAGGTGGGTATAAGGCGGGTATTATAAAATATACCCTATGGAAAAAGGCTCTTAAGTGCTTCGCGCCGCCTCGTTTCCCGCTTGCTTGTGAGTATTTTGAGATTGAAGGCTAATCGAGGGTTTTGCCGCCCAAAGTATTATTACATATCATATATATTTGCTTGGTTTTCTTTGTGATTAAACCCTCTTGAACAATTTGGTTTTCACCAAAGTTCTAAAGTCATTCGAAGGCGTTCACTCCATGTGATCGTTTTCATTCTTTTGAGGCTTCTTTAATCAAGAGTTTGATTCGAGGAGAGATCTGGTAGATTGTTGTCTACAAAGATACACAAAATCCAAAAAAAATTTAAAAACAATCAAAAACACAAAAAAATTGAAAATTCACAAAACACCCAAAAAGAATCTTCTTTGCTCACCTCCCATTCTACGTGAAGTTTATGCAAACTCATAATCAAGCAAAACGAGCTCGTAAACGTCGTCAAAGTCAAGGAAATCAAGAGCCTTTGATTGAAGAACAAACTCCAATTGTTGAACCTATTGTAGAACAAGAAGTCGTCATGGCTAATCGTACTATGATGGAGTTGCTTCAAGCACCCACCGAGGGTTTTGGAGAAGCCATTGTGATTCCCGCCATCCTTGCGGAGAATCTCGAGATTAAGACGGGTTTAATGTTGATGTTGCAAGCAAATAAGTTTAGAGGTCATGAGAAAGACAACCCGCATTACCACATAAGGAATTTTAATCGTCTCACCACAACTAGCAAGTTTAAAGATGTTCCACATGACGCCATTAAGATGATGTTGTTTCCATACTCGTTAGATGGACCCGCAAAAATTTGGCTCGAGAAAGAACCGCCAAATTCGATTTTGACATGGGGTGATCTCGTCTCTAAGTTTGTGAACCAATTTTTTCCACCATCTAAAACAACACATTTGAAAAATGAGATTTCAAGGTTTACACAACGTAATAATGAGAGTTTTTCAATGGCATGGGAACGATTTAAGGAAATGTTACATGAATGTCCACACTATGATTTTTCGGAATTGCATCAAATAGATACTTTCTATAATGGGCTTAATGATCATGAACGAGATTATTTGAATGCCGCCGCGGGTGGTAATCTTTTGTGCAAAACGATCGATGAAGCTTTAAAGATTATCGAGAATAGATCTAAGGTTTACAACCCTCGTAACACACCGAGTGTTGTCAATATGGGTTCGTCATCATCGTCATCGTCTCGTCACATTAATGACTTACATGATGAAGCTAATGAGGAAAATCGGTTTTGCGATAGGTTTTCAAATCTTATGACTCATTCGAAAGCACAAGATGCTTTGAATTCCGCTTCGGGTAAAGCGGTTGATAAGAGTTGTTTGTCTTGTGGTGGAGCTCATGATCTTTCCGAGTGCATTACCGCCGGTGGTAACACTTCGAGTGCTTACGTAGCAACAGGAACTTACAACCGAAACGACCAAGGTTCCCGCCCAAATCAAGCTTCACCAAATCAAAATGTTAATAACTATCGAAACAACAATCAAAATGGTGGTTATCAAGGCAATTCACGTAACTACAACAAAGGGAATTATCAAAGTGGAAATGGACAAGTTGCAAATCAAAACCAAAACCGTGATCTTCAAAACACTACACAAGGTTTTCAAAATGCTCACACTAAAAATCTTCAAGGAGAATTTTTGGATTATGCTAAAGCAAATGATGCTAAATTTGATAATATGCAACGTGAGATGATTAGCTTAAGATCCGAGTTCAAAAATGAGCTTAAAAACGAACTTGCTAATGAACTTAAGACTCATGCTAATAAAATGGAAGGAAACGTTCAACGTCTTCAACAAAATCAACAAAAGATGGAACAAGGACAACATGAGATTAAGCAAGAATTGTTAAAAGCGGATTTAAGGAAATCAAAATTTGAAGACTGAATGGAAAAAATGTTTGAAGCAATCATGTGTAAACCCTCTTCCTCGGGTGGTCTTCCTAGTGATACCATTGCAAACCCGAAGGGAGAAATGAAGGTTATTACTACACGTAGTGGTAAAACTTTCAAGGAACCAATCTCTCGTCCAAGTACTTCTACGGAGAAGGAAATCGAGAAAGAGCCCGAGGTGATGGTCGAAAAGGAGCATATCACAAGCCCACGAAGTACCGCTCATACCACACCTACGGTTGAACCAATACCAATCATGGAACCCGAGATTCCAAGGCCGTTGCCTAATGTCCAACCCACACCACCCTTACCTTACCCTTCGAGACGAAACAAAGAGAAATTGCAAGAACGTAACAAACAACAAACCGAGCTTTTTATAAAAATGTTTCAACAAGTTCATTTTTATGTAATTTTAGCCGACGCGTTGTTATATATTCCTCGTTTCGCTTCCACTTTCAAAAGTATGATGAATGATAAGGAAAAGCTTTCAAAGCTTGCTAATTGCTCTTCGGTTTATCTTAACCGCATACCGGAAAAAGTTGGTGACCCCGTAAAGTTTCTCATTCCTTGTGACATACAAGATATGAAAGAATTCCTCGCCTTGGCCGATCTTGGTGCGAGCATTAATTTGATGCCATTTTCCATTTGGAAATCACTTTCGCTTCCGGCTCTTACTCCTTCGAACATGTCTATCGAGATGGCCGATCATTCTACGATTTTAGCATGTGGAGTAGCCGAGGATGTTTTCGTGAAAGTGGGGAAGTTATACTATCCCGTTGATTTTATAGTAGTTGACATCCCCGCGGATCCTCAAGTTCCTCTAATTTTAGGTCGTCCATATTTAGACACCTCGAGATCACTTATCGACGTTCATGCAAGAACTATCACTTTGAGATTCAACGAAGAGGAACTTGTTATAAACGTTACTCAAAACTCAAAACCTTCTCATGTTTATGCAATCGCTACCATCAATCACATCGACTTAGTTGATGTGGTTTGCGATGAGTTTTCACAAGAAGTGTTAGGTTTTTCCGATAGTTCGTCAAGTGGGAATCCCACTATTTTGGATCCGATTCTTGCTAATTCTACACCAAATCTCACTCCATTCCAAGGAGGCGATTTTACTTCAAATGAAATCGACAATGAAGATGAGGTGATTATTAGTGATGATACTTCTATTCCACCATTTCTTCCGTGGATGGAAGTTATGAGTGTTGAGCAAAAATCTTCAATCGAGGAACCGCCTATCCTTGAATTGAAAGATCTTTCATCTCACCTTGAATACGCATTCTTGGAAGGTGATGACAAGTTGCCGGTTATTATTGCAAAAGGTCTTGCTAATGATGAAAAAACTGAGCTCTTGAAAGTTTTTAAAGCTCATAAAGGGGCAATTGCGTGGAAAATTTCCGACATTAAGTGTATTGACCCAAAATTTTGTACTCACAAGATTTTAATGGAGAAGGACTACAAACCCGCAATTCAAAGTCAAAGAAGGGTAAACCCCAAAATTTACGATGTCATAAAAAAGGAAGTTCTAAAACTCCTTGACGCGGGAATGATTTATCCTATCTCTGATAGCCCATGGGTGAGCCCAATCCATTGTGTCCCTAAAAAAGGAGGAATGACCGTTGTGCCCAATGAAAACAACGAGTTAATTCCCACTCGTGTTGTGACCGGTTGGAGGGTGTGTATTGACTACCGAAAGTTAAATGACACCACTCGTAAAGACCACTTTCCTTTGCCCTTCATGGATCAAATGTTTGAGCGACTCGCGGGAAATGAATTCTATTGCTTTTTAGATGGTTTTTCTGGTTACTTTCAAATCCCTATCGACCCTCGTGATCAAGAGAAGACTACGTTTACGTGTCCTTATGGAACGTTTGCTTATCGTAGGATGCCTTTCGGACTTTGTAATGCACCGGGTACGTTTCAACAGTGTATGATGGCTATTTTTCATGATATGATCGAGAAGTCGATAGAAGTGTTTATGGATGACTTTTCGGTGTTTGGCAATTCGTTTACATCGTGCTTATCTAATCTCGAGCAAATGTTAAAACGTTGTGAAGAAAACAATCTTGTGCTTAATTGGGAAAAATGTCATTTTATGTGTAAACAAGGAATCGTCTTAGGACATAAGGTCTCGAAAGCGGGGATTGAGGTCGATAAAGCTAAGGTAGACGTCATCGCCAAGTTACCTCATCCCAAAACCGCTAAGGGAGTTAGGAGTTTCCTAGGCCACGCGGGCTTTTATCGTCGTTTCATCAAAGACTTTTCGAAAATCTCTCGACCTATGACACACCTTCTCGAGAAGGATGCTCCTTTTAACTTCAATGAGGATTGTGTTAGAGCTTTCGAAACTCTCAAAAGGAAACTTACCGAAGCTCCCATTCTTGTTGCTCCTAATTGGGAATTACCCTTTGAAATCATGTGCGATGCAAGTGATTATGCTATAGGGGCCGTCTTAGGGCAACGTTATGAAAAGCATTTTCGTCCTATCCATTATGCTAATAAGACGATGACCGAGGCTCAATTAAAGTACACCACAACGGAGAAGTAATTCCTTGCCGTGGTCTATGCTTTTGATAAATTTTAACCTTATCTCGTCTTTACTAAAAGCATCATGTATACCGACCATTCGGCTATCAAGTATCTCTTAGCTAAGCAAGACGCTAAGCCGAGATTGCTTCGTTGGATGCTCCTCCTCCAAGAATTTGATGTCACCGTGCTTGACAAAAAAGGAGCCGAGAATCTAGCGGCCGATCATCTCTCTCGTCTAGAAGATCCTCACAAAGATGTTTTCGAGAGCAAGGAAATCACCGAAACATTTCCTCTCGAGACTCTCAATGTAGTGAATTCTAAAGACACCACCCCATGGTTTGCCGACATTGCAAATTACCATGCGGGCAGTTTCATAATCAAGGATATGACGACACAAAAGCGAAAATTCTTTCGTGACGTCAAGTTCTATTTTTGGGACGACTCTTATCTCTTTCGGGTTTGTGCGGATCAACTCGTTCGACGTTGTGTTTTTGGTGCCGAAGCTTCTAACATCCTTAGAGCTTGTCACGAGGGACCCACGGGTGGTCACCACTGTGCTAATCTCACGGCTAAGAAAGTGTTCGATGCCGGTTTCTTTTGGCCTTCTAATCTATCGTGATGCACACGCACTTGTGAAGTCGTGTGATTCGTGCCAACGTCAAGGAAAATCGTCTCAACGTGATGAAATGCCGCAAAACATAATTCAATTGTGTGAGATTTTCGACATTTGGGGCATAGACTTTATGGGGCCGTTCCCATTGTCTCATGGTAACAAGTATATCCTCGTCGCCGTCGACTACCTTTCTAAGTGGGTGGAAGCTAAGGCTTTACCTACTAATGATGCTCGTGTGGTAGTGAAGTTTTTGAAGCAACTATTCTCTTGGTTCGGAACCCTCGTGCTATTATAAGCGATCGTGGAACCCATTTTTGTAATGACCAATTCGAGAAGGTCTTAAAGAAATATGGAGTTACTCATCGTCTTTCTACGGCTTATCACCCACAAACGAGTGGGCAAGTCGAGGTTTCAAACCGAGCTTTGAAGAGGATTTTAGAGAGGTCGATTGGAGAAAACCGTGTTTCATGGTCCGACAAACTCGATGACGCTTTATGGGCCTTTAGGACCGTTTATAAGACACCTATCGGTTGTACTCCTTATAAGTTAGTCTATGGGAAGATTGTCATTTGCCCATTGAATTGGAGCATGAGGCATATTGGGCCCTTAAGCATGCTAATTTTGACTTGAAGACCGCGGGAGATCACCGGAAAATACAATTGAATGAATTGGATGAATTAAGAGATAATGCTTATGAATATTTATTGATTTTCAAAGAATAGACTAAAAAGTTTCATGATGCAAAGATTAAAAACCGGGTTTTTAACGTTGGTGATCAAGTGTTACTTTTTAACTCTAGACAAAAGATATTTTCTGGGAAATTGAAATCTCGTTGGTCGGGTCCTTTCACCATTACACAAGTGTTTCCTTATGGGACCATCAGGCTAGCTCAAAATGATGGTCCTAACTTCAAGGTGAATGGACATAGGCTTAATCACTACTTTGGTGGGGAAATTCCTTCATTGGATGACCTCGACCAAGTCACCTTCCCCAATGATAATTAGCATTGAGGGGATCGAGTCGAGCTCATGACTCGGTAATAAAAAAACGAGGTGCCTCGTGGGGGAGATCCCATGCTTATCTTTTTATGCATTCTAATAAATAATGAGAGGGGATTTGTGCCCTTCCATCTCGTTGTCTCGTGGTTGTTTGTGATTGTGTTATCTAGATCATCATCTACGATTGAAGACTCTCGTGTTCGTTTACGTGAGCCTCCATCGTTTGCTTGAAGAAGTTTTTCACGAATCCACGACATATCCTTTATTGTTATAACAATTATCTTTTAGCATACTTTATAAACGGCTTTAGATATATTGTTGATCACCCTTTCCATGCTAGATCCTAAGCATTCGACTCTTCGTCTCTAGTATGCGGGTGCTCCACCTTTAGACTCGAAACATTGAGGACAATGTTTAATTTTAGAATGGGGGGTGAATAGGTACTTGCTTTGCTACGCCCTCACGTTTTCCAACTTTCAATGTTTTGTTGCTAATAAGGCTAAAAATGGCCAAATTTTAAAATTTTTCTTAGTTTTAGTAAGTGTTTTTAAGACACGAATGTATATTTTTCGATGGGTAGAATAAGAGCTAATTTTTGACTTGATGGGCATTTGGAGCCCTTTGCATTTCTTAACCCACTCGAATCAAGTTTTGCTAGACTTTTATATAGGGAACAATAAAACTCAAAAGTCTTAGCTCATTCGGGTTAAGAACAAGAACTTTTCGCAAGTTGCTATAATTGATCCTAGAAAGTCACTTATCAAGGGAACTATAAAATGCATTCTCTAAGCTTGAAAAAGTCCAAGAAAGTGCAAGATCCTATAGGTGGCTTGAAAACCCAAAACTTTGATTTGATATAGTCTTAATGAAAGCTAATCCAAATTTGGCTTAATTTTGACTTGCATGGCTAAGTATTCACGAGTCTCTTTAATTAGAGGTCTTTAAATAGTGAAGAACGAGAGATGATAGAGTTAGACAAGTGATCATGCTAAACGTAGAACATGAAAATGTTCTTTCAAAAACTCATATGTTTTTAATTGTGGCTTTTTCTCCCATAAGATCAATGCATTAGGAATAAAAAATAATTGCACTAAGTAAGGTCGTAAGATTTGAAAGGTTACTTAGCTTCTAGCACAAGATCGTTTAAAAGTTGCTCGGGGTTGAATAGAGTTCATAGCCAAGGCATAACTTATTGAAGCGGGACGTGAAGATTGGTGAAGATCCAAAAAGGCCCTAACAAGGCATGAGGAGATCTATTTTGTGGCTAAAGATCCAAGATGATGTGAAGTATCATTATTCCAAAATCAATATAAAGGATCGAGACACACGACGAAAAGCAATTACTCCCCTAAAGATCATGGAGAAAGTCTATCCAAAAAGACCCTTACAAGGTATGAGGATAAATATATCCAAGTTCTAAAAGGAGGCGGATCGTTGTATATCAAAGTCCAAAATAAAGATTGAAGAAAAATGATGAAGCCGTGGTCCAAGTATGAAGAATCTCTCAAAAACGTCAATTGAAGAAATTCCAAAATATGAAGAGAAGACCAGAATTTCAAAAACGTCTTCCCAAGATTTGAAGTATGAAGTACATGCCAAATATCGGTCCGAGAAAGATCTCAAATCGTGAAACGAGTTATGCCAAGATATGAACTTAAGGAGATACACGAGAAGCCGTTTTAAAAGATTTTGTCCTTCGGCTAACTATCGATTAAATCGTGCTACTTTACTTTCGGACTAATAAATACTCAAACAAGTCAATATGAATCACTTGTGATGCATGACAAATAGTTAAAAAAATTCTAGAAACCCATTTCCTTTCATAATAACTAGGATTGCGGGGAGAAAAAGTATTACACGATTTGGACGTATGAGTAGTGTTAGCATTGTGACTTGTACCAACAATGATCTCGTTTTTGCACTTAGCATGGAATGTATGACAATTAAGGATGACGAAATTTACTCTAAGGGACATTTACTTGTTTCTATTCATTGACCCTAAAAGTCACATTCGTGATGAAAATCATACAATATGTCTTTACACATCTTCGTAGTATTTTAACAAGTCTTTTACTTTTCAATAAAGGGTAATAAATTGAACTTTGGTGATGCTTAGATACTTTATTCTAGCATTGCGTGAGGGCACGACAATGGCTTAGTATGGGGGAGTGATGAGATGGCTTTTATACATGATCTCATCGTTCTTTTCGGGCTTTAAATGCATAAAGGTATGGATATCGTGAAAAAGACAAAAGATCACAAGAAACAAGGAAAAACGGACACGAGAAACGAAGCCGTACAAAGAACCGGGCCCTAGTTCATGAATTATCCAAGATAAACCCTTAAAGACTTGAAGATGTACAAGATTGATCCTCATTTTATGAAGAAATGACACTTAAAACCCTTGTATATTCATAATTACAAGTTTGGTCCCTTAAGTTTGTCAAAATTACAAAAATGGTCCTTCAACTTTGAAGAATTGGCAAGTTTAGTCCCTCATCAATTCTAAATTGCCAATAATGGTACCTCATGAAGTCAAAGATACAATGAAGACCTTTAAAGATCAAGTGTATCTAAGATCAGTCCTTCAAATATGCAAAAGTGGCAAAAATAACCCTTGAAACCCTTATTGCAAAGTTTTATGGCCAATGTGTGAAGTTTACAACTTAAATAACAAAGGAAAACAAGTTTGGTTGACTGAAAACACGTTTTACACACTTAAAAAAAACACAAGGACTACTACTGCCATTTCCCAAAGTTTAAACTTGTACAAACACGCGCCAAACATAATACACCCCCTTATTTCAGATCAAACGAGTTACTGTTTACCATCAAGAACCCAGAACTTACCCCACTTAAAACAAAGGGTAAAATGAAATTACCCAGGCACACGCTTAATTCACATGCCCAAGAACTCATCCCACACCCAAAACCCTAATCCCCACTCACCATCTGACCCCACCATTCAACACGTCACCCAATCATATCAAACCTTCACCTCCAAGGCTTGCCACGTGGCCAAATCAACAGCCAAGACTCAATGCTTAACCCCAAAGCTAAAATGAACGTCTCTAATTCATTTGGACAGCTCAAAAGCATCAAACGCCATCAAGCACTCAAGTTCATATTTTAGATTTCATAGCTAGGGTTTTCATGTATTTTTCCCTTCTAGAATCATCCTAGTCGTCTATAAAAGGAGACCTCTTGTTATTTCTTTGTAAGTCCTTTTTATTGAAATAAAATTTGAGTTTCTGAAAATTGTGATTTCTCTTGTTGTTATTTATAAAAGTTTGGTGATTGAATAGATGAAATCTGAGTTCCATATTCATGTTTTGTTGTTTTTGAGGAAAGGTTTTATGGGATAAAAATCTTGTTTTCAAAAATCAGATTTTATAGTATTTGTTCATCATTGTGGTTTGTTGATCTTAGCAGGTACAAGGAAGCTGGTGCTTGTTTTACTAGCACCTCAACTCAAACATTCCAAGGCTTGGATGTAAGTCTTGGAGGTTTGCATCTCTTCCCTTTTTCATTTTTCTGAATTTTGTTGAATATTTGGTGATTTTGCATGATTTGTTGTGGATCTGTGTTTTTATGCTTGATTTGAGTTTCTAAGGTTGATTAAGAGTTGTTAGGGTTTATTAGATCTTGTTTGATAGGTTAAATCATAACAATCCTTTGGAAAATTGCAAAATCAGATTCCAAAGGGGTGTTTGGGTTAACTGATTCAAAGGGATTTAAGGCAGCTTGTGTTGTTGTTCTTGGTTCTAGTGGTTTGTTACTTGTTTATCTGCTATAAAGGGGTGGTTATCTACAAGTTTTGTGGGCTTGAACACCTAAATCAATCAAAGGGTCATAAAATCAGTTTTACTTGGGTATTTTGGCTAAACTTTTGAGGACACCTAGATCTAAGGGTATACTAGGGTTAAACAAGTGTTAAATTTTGGTTAACTTAATCAGCGATTAGATTTGAAGGCTTAAAATTGGATTGGTGGTCAAATAGACCAGCAAAAGGATTTTGGATAATCACTTTTGCTTATCAGAAACTTTTGGTGCTTGAATTTGCTTATTTACTTTGATCTATTGCTTGAAACAAGTTTGTTTGTGCTTATTGGACTTTATTATAGCTTGTGTATGCATTTGGTTCAATTTGGCTGGCTTATTCATGCTCAAATTGCTTATTTGTTCATAACTGCTTATTTTCAAGGTCTGTGCAATATCTGTAGACTGTTTGCTTATTCTGGGCTTATTGAGTGAACCAAATTGTGATTTCTTTGTTGATATAGGCTCATTGTGATTCACTGATCACAAGGGTTCCCTTGTTTCCATTTGAATCCAACTGGATCTCTCTAAAAAAGCAAGTCAAATAGTCAAAGCAGTGGGAACTCCTTTCCCCTGCTGCTAGCCACTGCTAGTGTTATTTCAATTTGTGCTTATCAATAAGCTATTCTAGCTTATTTTAACCTGCAAGAACTTTGAATTTGTAATAGGTGTCACTTATTTGACCCATTTGTTCATTCTGGAGCATTTGAGGGTCTGACTTTGAGGTTTGACTAGAAAACCAAACACTTTGACTTTTAAATAAGTGCTTATCAGCTTATTGTGCTTATTTGGCTTGGCTTATTGAACTTTTCTTTGTTGATTTGTCTTAATTAAGTCATTTAGAGTCTTTTGCAACTTATTAGAAGGTCTGAGGTGGTCTAGAACTCCAAGTCGACTATTTTGTCTTTTAGTGAAAATCTTCTTGGCTTATTTCTGGCTTATTGAGTGTGCTTTTTTAAAATTTCTTTTCACAGATCTCTCATGCATCTCAAAAGAAGGTTGTGAGTTTAAGCAGAGCTTATGGCATTGGCTTATTGCTTAATGGGCTTATTGGCCCAATAAGAATAGGTTGTTGACTATTTAAGCTGTGATAAGCTCAAAATCAGCTTTTGGGCCTTCAATCTTTTGTGTTTAGAATTGAATTTTGAGTCAGATAGGGCTTTTTCAGGTCATTTGGGCCTAGTTTGACTTTTTGGGCCCAAAAGCCCATTAAGGTTGACTGTTTTTACTTTTAGCCCATTTGGGGGCCCATTAAGGGTAATTTGGTAATTTCACTTTCATTTTCTGATTATTTAGGTTAAAATAAACTAGTTTGTAAGTTTTTATAATTTTTTATAATCTTTGGATTTTTAATATTATTTTATTATTAAATTTCAAATTTCACATTTTGCACTTTTTATATTTTTCTTAGGTTTAATACATTAAAATAGGATTTTTGCGACTCTTAGATTAAATTTATCATCATTTTCCTAATTTTTATAATTATTTTAAGTTTAAATAGTTTTTAAATCATTTTAAATAGTTTTTATTAGTTTAAAAATTTATAAAAATAGGTTTTAATCTTTTTAGGTCATTTTCGAGGTTTACAAAGTGAAAAATCTTTATTTGGGCTTTTTAATAATTAATTTGATTTTAGGGCTTTAATTAGTATTTAAAAATTAATATTTAATTAATTAAAAGGTTTGAAAAAGTTTTGATCCATTGTAAACTCTTAGTTTATTTTTTGATTTTTGGTAATTTTTTGGGAATTTTTAGAATTAATTTTTATTTTATCTCTTTTTACGGTTTTACGTTTAGTCGTCGTAGTAATTAATTTCACGTCTTCGTTATTCTAATTTCTCATCCCCTTCTTTCAAATATTAATCTCAAATCTCGTTACATTTTAGTCACACACATATACCTCATTGGGAAACGAACTTTCACCTTTGGGTTATTAATACACGTTTTTCCTAAATCGTCGTATTTAATACTTTCCCTATTTACCTCTTTTTCCTAAAGGTGTGGTAAAACACTACAATCATGGTTCTTAGACTAGGATGGGTGCGAGCTTAAATTAGATCTACATAAAACATATAATTTGAGTTTCAGTCCGAGTTTCGTTTCTAAATTAAACGACCTCACTGTTGAAACATTTGCTATTTTTATGCAAATGAAATAAAAATAAAAGTCTGTTAGTGAGTCGAGCCCGAGCCGAGTTAGAACCTCGTGAATAACCATTGGCCGAGCTCAAGTTTTAGCTTTAATGCTCAAAATGAGACGATATAATTTAGTAACGTTTTTTTCATTATCAATATTGTAACGTTTATACAGTATTTGCCAATACAAATATGACAATGTTGAGGATGTCTTAACTCTTTAGGGTTCGCTTGTTCTGAAGTCGGGTTTTACTTTAAGTGTGAGTTTATTAAGTGAGAATTTAGGATTAGAATTTTGGTCCGTTTTGAGTTTGGGTTTGATTTAAATATTATTTTAAATAAAAAAGATAAAATATATTATAAAATGTATAAATTAATATTAATTATAAAATATATTTATAAACTTAAAACGAGGAAAGGCATTGTGTGATGCAAATAAAAAGAGGCCCTGCATATTGGAGAAACAAAACAAATTATTGACACAATATTTGTAAACCAAACTTTGAGCCAGGATATGAAAATAGCTAAAATTTGACATTCAGTCCTAAATTATGGGCCCACTAAAACATACCAAACAAGCTAATTCTACCATCATGCCTACACTGATTTGAAAAACCTATCAACCGAACGCACCCTTAATATTAGGCATAATGGTAAAAAAAATAATTACCAAAGTATGTCACTTAACCTTTGTAGCAATAAGTTGTTTTTCGCAAGCGCGGCCCAAAACAAAATGAATTATAGTACTTGAGCTAAAGAAACATAATGCATGTTGATTATAACCGAATTATTAACCGTTTGATTAAAGCTGAAACGATATGGGCAAGACCGGTTAAAATTGAATCGATCCAGTTAAAAACATGTCAAAACAAAACTAATCCAGTTAAAAACATGTTAAAACTAAACCGATCCAGTTAAAAACAACTTAAAACCAAACGATCTGGTTTTTTACATGTTAAAACCGAACCGATCCAATTAAAAACATAATCGTTTAAGTTAAACTGGTTTGTTGACCGGTTGATTAAAATTAAACCGATTTAAAAATCAATACGATTTTGGAAAAAAAACGGCTTGCTCACCTCTAGATACAACTGAATGTATTTGTACAACCAAAATTCACATCAGACAAATACGCTTATTTTTCTTTCCTTTAAAGAAAAACGAGACTCACTAACAACACATATATGGATGCACAAACACACATTTAAAAACAAATTAAAAACCAGAAATTACTTGGGTCTAGCAAGTACTAATAATATCAAATGATAATTTACGTTTAATCAACATAATTATTTTTTAAAATAAACTAATATCAGTATAACAAAATACTAACATGAAAAAAACAAATCTCTTGAGTGGGTCAAAGCCTAAAAAGATATAAAAAAGGATAACAACTAAAAGTACTTTAAAAAAATATATACGCATGCATATAAAAAAAGAACAAGTGTACTTTAAAAGAACAAAACAAGTCCAATGAGTAGCCATGAATGAACAAAACACGTCCCATAAGTGGTCAGGGCCTAAAAAATGGGAAAACAAACACATAAGTGAAAATACACAAACCTAAAACACAAACGTACTCTAAAAAAAAGATTAATGAAACAAACCCGCCCGTTGTGTCTAATATAAAATAAATCTCATGTTAATTGATGAAATCAATGCTTAAGATAACTTCTCATTTTATCAACTTTAAGTGACTATACTACAATAACCCAACTCTATATCTCTCTCTCTCTCTCTCTCTCTCTCTCTCTCTATATATATATATATATATATATATATATATATATATATATATATATATATATATATATATATATATATATATATATATATATATATATATAGTTAGGTTATTATGGTGTAGTAGCTTAAAGTTGTTAAAATAAAAAGTCATCTTAACCATTGATTTTATCAGTTAACATGTGATTTATTTAATAATAAATACAAAACAATAAATCTTATATATAAAAATTGGTATAAAATCACTAAAAAATTTGATACGTAAAAATTTATAGCTGATACATATGATACAAAGTTTTACTTCAAAAAATATTATTATCATAAATTATTATTTATTCGCAAATTTAGTGATACATTATCACATGTTGCATTCGATATAACAAAATAATTGATAAACTATGATACACAATTGATACACGAAAAACTAGTAATATTAAAAATTGTGAACTAGCTACTCGTACACGAACTAAAACTTCCAAAACACTCGTACACGAACTAAAAAATCATAAACGAACCAAAACTAATCAATAAATGTGATTTTTGCCCATTTTCTATTACTTCTCATTTTAACAACTTTAAGCACCTAAACCATTTTAACTAAATTCTATAATTCTATATATATATATATATATATATATATATTATATATATATATATATATATATATATATATATATATATATATATATATATATATATATATATATATATATATATATATATATATATATATATATAACTATGACTTGATACTACACCCCTAATCCCAGTCATGTGTGACATGACAGTTATTAGCCAATAGTATTTCATAAATTCCTAAAAGATCTCCATTTTCACGTTTTTTATAATTTGAAACTGCAGTTTGTTGAAAATCACGTTTTGAGATGTTCAAAAAAAAAAAGAAAATGCAGATTGGTAAATTGGGTTTTGAAACGCAGTTTTGATACGGAATTTTGAAAATTATGAAAAAAAATGTCAAATGCATGATTTGAACTTGTTACCTATGGTTCACAAGTAACCAAGTTTACCACTAAGCCAAACTAGTTTTGATGTTTTTCTATCAAAAACAATATTAATAAATTCAAAAAAAAACCATATACATAAAAAAAACTACTTTTGCTGTTTTTCTGTCAAAAACAATATTAATAAATTCAAAAAAAAAAAACATATGCATCCAAACAAATGTATTACGACTTATTATAAGGAAGGTGATTTGCACACTCCAAAAATTGATTGACACACTCAAAATATTGTATGTTGACATTTTTACCCCTTCATATATGTGTGTTGAAATTTGCATGTAAGGATATAAATGTCCACACACAAACACTCAAAATTTTGAGTCTGTGAAGTGTGCAAATCACATCCCTTATTATAACCGTATACCTCATTACTGGTTATTGGTGGCTCATTTTTTTACAATCATTATGTAATTTTTTGTCTATAACGATGATTATTGCAGGAATTCTTCAATAGGATTATGCCAATGTAAAAAAGATGATTGATGATATCTTCAGGAGGGGTTTTGGAGTTCTTTAATTCACCTTAGGTGAGGAAGCAATCCTTCATAGAAACTATGTGAATTGAAACAGGAGGTTCTCTTTCAGGTTATGTTTCAAGAATAGATAAAGGCTTGCCACATTTTAGGCGGTTAGTTGTAGTTAGAGATGTTTGAGATATGAGTGAATCCGCTCAAAAGGATTATGTGTTTCTTTACACTAAACGTGTTCAGTAATCATCTGATAATATATAGGTTTGAATTGTTATACTAGCCTGCCAATGTTGTTCTTGATCGAGAAACATATCGATTTGATTTTCCTGTTTCTCTAAGCCCTAATATATGTACTTGGTAGGTGAAAGATTTGGATTTATGATGTGGATTTAAAGCCTGCATCATTTGAGGTATAGTTTCCTGTTGTTTTTTTTTTCCTTAAGCAATGTTTCGTTATATCTTATTTTTTGTGTGAATGTTACTTCGACTTAGCTGTATATAATGAACTCCAAACAATGAAGTTGCAAGCAATAGGATGGATCTTCAAATAGTCATGATGGAACAACACACTGTGAAATATTTAGTGTTATCATATTATGCTCAAAAACAATTAATTTTTTAATTAAACCCTAAATTGTATACAAATGAGATGCTTGTGTAATGTAATTATAGATTATCTCTCAAAGTGTTACTGCAATATATTATATGTTTAAACTTTATACACAGTATCTATTGACAGGAAGAGACAAGTATCTAAAAGGGAATGTGCATAGCTAGGATCAAATCTTACCGACCCTGTTTACCTACAGGACAGTTTGATCAGAGTAGCTTCATTTCCGTGCCAACTATCACTTCAGCTGGGGATGCTAATTGTGTTGTAGTGTCTGCTTCAACATTGGTTGAACCGAATGGGAAGTGTACTATACCGTTTTCTGTTGCATAGTCATCTCCAAAAGTCAAATTCATAAAGGGCAAATCGTATCACAGGTTGGCATTTATATATACGAGTTCAGTTATATGCTAATGATTTATTCAGCAAAATTAGTCTTAGTATCTCATTTTAGATAATTGTTTTTCACTAATTTATACAGGAAGTGCACTAATACTATGGTACCTCTGAGGGGCAGCTTAATATATGCAGTTGTGATTATTTTATGTACCAGCTTTTACTCATCTCATTTAATATAATTTGTTTTTTTGCACCGTTTGATTTTCGTTATAAATTTGTAAGGACAACTCTTCATTGGGCTGCTCATTATCACGACCTTTGTCATTTTCGCAGTTAGTCAATTAAATAGGTAGAACTTGCAAAATGCTTACATAGCCGTTTTGCGCTTAATAAAATCTAAGGAAACATAAAAACCATTAGTTTAAGTCTGTTACATTATGGGGGTAAGATACCGTAAGCCACTCTTTTTACCCAAATGCTTTTTAGCCAAGATGAATTCTTTCTAGAGGTATTATATAGGGGGTGAGCTGATAAGCTAAAAGGCATAAGTACTTTTACATAAGCTAACCCAAACACCCCTAAAACATGCTCTTGATACACATTTGAATTGATTAAATATCCACTTGCAGGCGAAAGTACGTGGCATCTTTGCAATCTGATGTGGCGAATCCAATTTTGGTGCCAGACCCAAATTTAGAAAACCCTGGCGGATGCATTCCTTATTATCTGGCATCAAAAAGTAGTTACGGGGCGTTGTCTGCTAATCTGGCAGAAAAAGAATTATTAGCACATTTCAAAGCAACGACATTAGCTAGGAATGTTAGAAGGTCACTACAGAGTACAATTCCGGACGACGATGATTCTGTCACTAATGGACCAGGGACCAACAACACTGAAGTGGAACAATATCTATGGATACACGGGTTGCTTATAGGAGGACTATTGTTGTTGCAGCATGCATACAGCCTTCAAACATACACAATAATTAATAATATCAGATAAGTGATTTCATATATATATATATTTGATGTATGTGCTCAAAATTTGTGTTAACTGCTTGAAACAATACTAAAACCTAAGGGATAGATCGATAAAATTTCTACGTAAAATAAATATGACTCTGTCATTCATGGATATTTTATTATGTTAGAATTTTCTTAAGTTTTAAATATGAATTTTGGAAACAAAACTTTAATTATAGATGGCTACAATGATCGTAGTCAATTTAATAAACATAACAAAGAATAGGTCGAGCTAACTACCCAATATTTTTTTGTTAATTATTTTTTACTTTCTAGAATCCAGAAAAATATTCACATACACGGTCAATTCTAAAGACCGAACATGATACACGACCCTTGACAATGAGTCTTTTATAACTTGCTATGTAATCAGTATAGGTGTCCTAATTGAGAAATGAACTTTGCAACTAATACCAACAGATCGAAATCGATTCTACAGCTATATCAAGTTTTGCATGATATAAATATAAAACTTTATAGATTTTGTTAATTAGAATAAAAGTAACATCTCAAAATTGCTGACACAGCACAAACTGAAACATTCAAAATCACACATTATCATTCTGCCTGTTAAATTATACTTGGCGTCACTGATCAAGCTGTTCCGCATCTTCAGGCAATGCAAATCTATTCTTCAATACTGCTTTGGCTGACCCATCATCGTCTGCTCCCTCACCAAGATCCATGACAGTGTCATTCTTATTATTACTATCATCCTTGACGTTGTAATCGCTATCCATGGACTCGTCTTCTTCCATTGAAGCTATTTTGTTAGCCTTTTTCCATCTATTCTTCTCTGTTATCCTTAGCCTCGTGTTCAGAACACCTTTTGCAACATATAACTTTTCATTCTGTCGAATAGTTGGGTTTTTGACTGTTGCCTCTGCTACACTCTCAGTTTCCACCATAGATTCATCTTCACCTTTGTTGATACTTTGTGCTGGAACCTGCCGTTCAAGTTGTTTATCGGTCTGTGAAAATGAAAGTTCGTAAGTCTTGCCCAAAATAATAATCAACTGTGAAGCTGATAGAATTCAAGTGCTTCTTCAAGTTCTAATTCTTCAGCATACTTTTGAGCATCAAATATGGGAAAGATTTTGTCTTCATAATTACCAAGAGGTGGGATGTATAGGTCATCAGCATCATTCCGTTTCATGAGAAGATCAAAGTCAGATAGGGTTGCGTCCTTTAAAAAGAAACCATTCTCAAGTTTAGAATGTTACAAATGCTCAAGCACTTTTACTGACTAAATTACTAAATGGCTTATTCTAATTCTTGATTTTGTTATACATAATATGAAATTTTTGACTCCAAAATTATAATTAGTTACCTGCCCTGCTCTTCAAGTCTTTGCCAGGAAATCCAAAATAGCCACATTTAAAGCGTTGGTTGATTATTGTGGTCAATTGAGTTCACATGCTAAACAAGAAGAGAGAGAGTCAGTCACTATTTAACAGTAAATGATTGATATCAGAAAAGAAGTGTAGTTTAAGAATATGACAGCAAAAAAGGACCAAAGTCACCCGAGAAAGGGACTGCAAGCTTTAAGCATGTTGAAATTGAGGTTTACACCCTTGGTACAGGGATAGAACACTCCTGCCTATTAATTCGGAATGTGACAACCCGAATTCGACCTGAATCTTTTCGTTCTTAATGCACTATATGCTGGTAATGCATACTTTCTTTGTGAAATGTAGGATACCTCATCGTTAAAAAAAGTAAGATATTAACAGATACCTTACAAATATCTCAATTAACCTATTTGCATCGGCTAAGAAGAGGTATGCTTTCCAGTGAAAAGGTATGTTCTCGGCCTTGAGTCGAGTATGATTTTATCAAGCTGATTTCAACCTCTAAGGTGGTGTTTGGGTTAAGGGTTCAGGTATTAAGTTTTTAAATAAGTGAGAATAACTATAACTAAACTTCTTATGTGTAGCCCCAACCTGAAAAAGGCAAAGGTAAGATGACTTCGGAGGAAGCTATAGCCGACTCTGAAAACTTGACCGACTTACTAATGAACTTTGATTAGGACAAGTCATTCGGAAGCTAAGCTATTACATGGTATGTTATTGAATTCACATCAATATTTGAGGTTTGCTTATTACAATAATATGGACCATTTATGTGATGTACATTATATAATTTCCATAGATCATCTGCACGTCTGGTTGCCCATTTGGTGAAGGGTGTCATTTCTTACACTACGTCCCTGGTGGCTACAACACCGTGAAACAAGTTACAAATGTGGGCGGTGTTCTAGAAGAAACCGCCTATGTAACAACCATTTGCTGAGGGCCCACCTACCCCTGCCAAAGGAAAGATTTGCAAGAGAATCAACACCCCGGAAGGGTGCAAGTTTAGGGACAAATAACGTTTTGCTCATAGTGAGGCGGATCTTGGTAGTAAATAACCGTCCCCAGCTTATGAAGATCCCCGTTCCCAACCTGGTCCCTTCAAACATGATGGTGGTGGTGGTGGGTATCAAGGGCGGATGGAACAAGGCCCACCTAGCCTAGCTGCTGCTGCCAAATTTGGTAAATCTGCCACATCCAAGATCAGCATAGATGGGGCTCTTGCAGGACCCATCATAAGAAAATGTGGTGTAAATTCTAGGCAGATATCTCGACTCACGGGAGTCAAGTTTGCTATAAGAGATCATGACACAAACCCGATCATCTGCACGTCTGGTTGCCGATTTGGCACTCAAGACCCCAAAGAAGGAATGAACGGGGCTGCTCTAAGAAATATGAGAGACTTTGCAATAACCCATAAGAGGCCTGACTGTTCCACTAACTCAGTAGACACGATATGTTGATCAGGGATTATGTTAATGGACTCAGACGTGCTGATGGAAGCCAACTTAGGTTATTTACTTATGATATAGTTCTGGTACTCACAGCTTTTCCTTTTTTAGTCTTTTACTGTCTTCTATTTTTTTCTAATAGTCTTATATCTAAATAATACTATCTATTTTGCAAATGTTGGAACGATTCGCAACAGGTGCATCATTCACCACTAACTATAGAGGTTGATGAAAAGAAAGAAATGTGAAGTTTCTTCCATTTATGATTCAAATGGGTCACTATTTTGTGGATCTATGATTCTTCTCATCGACATAATCTGTGGGAACATATCTTGCTTCTTCCACTTACCAGACTCTAAATCCCCTGTATCATCCTCCTCTAGAACAGAAGAAATGGCTTAGTTTATAATGGTGAGCTCGCTTCTTTCAGAATATTACGAGTCGTGGTTGCAACACAGCGAGGTATATACCATGCATACATGCATCATACTCATGGCAGGTCATCTCACTGTTCCTCTTCATCATCTTCACCATCACCATCTACTCCCACCAAACCTAAGGGCATATTTAGCAATAAATTTAGACAAATTCCTTTGTAATAATGAGTTACGTGTAAGTATTCAGTTTATTTGACCAACTAATTTTGTTAACTGAAATGCGTCAGCTATTAAATTGTCAGGCCTCGAAGAATCTAAGACATGCAGGTCGATCGTGACACCAAGTGTAAGTATCGGAAGCAGGATTTTGGGATGTATACACGAAGCTTAAAACCATTTGTAGGAAATAAAGTAATTTTCATAAAAAAGAAACAGGTCAAATGGTGGCCAGACAGGTTGAAAGTGGCCAAAGTGGTAATATTAATCCTTTCAAATATTATTTTGTATGAAAAAGTAAAATTACTACTGTAATAACATATTATTTGTGTTCATATTTAGCACATTAGCTAATTGTAAGGAAACAGACAAAAACAGCATACTACTAATATTAAACTGCCACACCCACAGAATTATACAACCTGCTTAAACAAGAACCCTTTCTGACCAATTACACAACATGTGTGACCCGTAAACTAAAAGAAACCAAATATGCTACTGGCGCAGAACCTTTTGCTGAAATCCCTGGTTCTAACTGTATCCAAAACAAACTACACCGATGAAAGAAAAAACATAAAATCATGTTTATATGTTACATACTTGAGATAACATATGGTTTGCTATTGATTACTTTAACCAGCAGAAGACATTTAGACGTTGAGGCTAAGGGGTGTTTTGGGGTTACGTGTGCAATTTTGCATAATGGTTTTTAATTTTGTTTTCGAATCACAAAATTAGTGTTTTTCTGGACTAATGGATCATTTGATTATCATAGATTCATGTAAACCAATCTTAAACTTTTGAATGATCGGGTTGAAGTAACTCATTGAACTGATTATTCCAAAATGCAGTCACATGACTATCACATGATCAGCTTAAGAACACACATCAAGCCATATTTAGTTAGAATAGTTTGAAATAAAAACTTGAGATCTTACAGTTTCATGTAAATGCAGGTAATTACGCATGGAGAACAAGTGTTTCCAAGAGTGAAGGAAAAATGTGCCAAAAAGGATTGGTTAGGAAGTGAAGACATAAATTCCCTGGAAGAGTTGATTGGATGGCTGAAAAGATTAAAGGATAATGTCTGTTTTATCTCCAATCGAGTCACTGTTGTTCAAGCTGGCCTTGACAGCTTCCAGGCCGAACAAATCAACCGAAAACTCTACTATCTGTCATTCCTGTCAATCATATTTCTTCCTCTATCCATCATCACAAGAGTTACCATGCTTAACTTTGACTTTTGAGGTCACGTAAGCTTTGTTCTAACTTTTGTGTTTAATGAGATTTAGATTTAAGAAATACTTGATGTCTGTTAGACAACTATAATGGATGCAGTTATGTTATAATATAAATGTTCCGTGGAGAATGGTAACTTTGGCGATCCGGATCATATTGTTGTGTGGGATCATAGTTCTAATCTCAGCTGGACTCGATGTAGGCCAGCTCTACTAACTATCACTGAACATGGTAATATTTAATTATCAATCAGGATATTCACTCGCTTTCATGGCTTGCTAAGAGCTTAGTGTCTTAACCTTTCTTATTTTGTATTCTTGAGCAGCAATGGGTGATCCTATTGGCGGCTGCTATGTTACACCTCATAGTGTGTTAAATGAGTAAAGCAAAAAACAGTAGCTAAACATAAAACAGATCAGAAGCTGCCAAAATGTAGTTTTAGTGCTTAGAACTCCAAAATCGTTATCTTGGGTGAGAATTTTTGTTATGTGTCTAGAACTACATAGTACATAATGGTAGCTATTCTCATGTTTTCAGCTGCTTTCGGTGTTATCATTGTTATATTTATGGTTCTCCCTTTTGACACGTCTATGATCATTTTCCTCGATAAATCACATGTGTCTAGATTATTTTATATAATGTTTCACCAGATGCTTTAATCACCCAAATAAGATGTATATCCTTTACTTCTAACTTTTAATCTGAATATGCTTCTCGCTTGCGCACGAGGTCCGGGCGGTGGTAAGGTACACAATGTGCAAAAATTGTAGAGCACTTCGGGTATACCTGCTGAAGATCTTCACGCAGAAACCAAATATGGCTCTAAAAACGGGTAAAAATTGGCTTTGATTTCATGATATCTTCTATTTAGAGGTGCTTATATGTTCAATGATAAGTAAAAAAACTGTCAACATTAGTGTGTGAATGATACCAACCCTTTTTTTGTTTAATACATTTTGTTGGACTGTTTGGGATTTATCTTTTAGGCGATGTCTGTTGTAGGTGATGTAGTTGAATATTCTTATACATCTAAGTGATCTTCAGTGCTTGCTCACAGTCCTTGAAATATTCATGCTCCAGTGCAGCCCTGGCTGTAACTCCTCTGCTGGGATCCAAGCACATCATTTTTTGAAATTCAATTCTCATTAGATGTTTTAAAATGAGAGGTGGCATAATAGGGTTGGTAAGTGGTAACAGATCAAATCATCAAAATGAGTTGGTTGACACGTGACCACTTTTTGTCCAGATTTTATCGAAAATAAGGGGCAGTGTTATCAAAATTTGTTTGCAACAATTATATTATTCCGAAGATAATCAAATTTCTTTAAAATAATAATTTAGGAAGTTTACACTTTAAAAAGAACATTCTGGAGGTAGGGATTTTTCCACCCATTTAATATGTTAACCTTTTTGGCTAAAACATTACTAAAACCTCACGCTTTTGTCGACTTATTATAAACTCAACTTTATTAATCCTCTTTGGCACTTAATTAGTAATATTTTTTAAGTTTTATAGCAGATAGTTGTTTAAACTTTGTTAGATGACCAAGTGCGTTGGTGCAGGGAATTTCAGTTGGGATTGAACAGTGTGCAACAAAGCTGATTTGCGTACATATGAGACTGAGTAGCGAGCCAGACATAAAATGGATTCAACAACAGGTAATGGTGAATTTCTTTGGTTTTGGGACATCATGCCCTGAGCCTGTAATGTCAGCTTCGCAGCGATTGTGTTACACCATTGGTTTAGGATAAGTATCATATTTATCATTTGGTTTAGGATATGTGTTAGGATATGTGTTTATCATGTTTTAGGATAAGTCTTTGTGTTTATGAGAGTTATCTCATAAGAGTCTATTTAAGGTTTTGTAATCCTTAATGAAAGTAATCAATCAAGTTAAACAACAATAAATCTGGTCTACTCTTCTCAAGTTCTTATGGAGCAAGCACACGCTTGAAGTGGTGCTATCTATCTCGATACTACCCAAGAGGGTCGTATCAATTGGTGCTTTCATTGAGAGCCCTCAATTCGTTGGGGGGTTTTTGATTTAGGATTCCAATTTCAAAAAAAAAAAAAAAAAAAAAAAAAACTGTTCATTGAGCCGCACTGTTCATCCCCGAAGTACTGTTCATCGGATAGTTACTGTTCGCCGGATTTACTGTTCACCGTAGTTACTGTTCATCAGTGAAAAATTCTTTTTTTTTTCCGAGTTCGATTTATGGCATCGGATGGCGACAACGAGCGAGACGCGAAAGATGCATTATCTAAACTCTTGCAAATGGGTACGGTTATCGAATATCAGAGCGAGTTTAAAAATCTTATAAGTCGAGTTACAGGTATCTCTGAAAGTTTGCTTGCCTCGTTTTATATTTCCGGACTTAAACTGAAGCTACAGTTAGAACTCTTGTGGTCGTACTCGAAGCCTACAACATTAGGAGAAGCCTTCTACATAGCTCGTATAGTAGAGACTCGTCTTGAGGGAATTGTAGAGCAAGAGCAAACCATTGAAAAGAAGGTGGTTGATTCTTCTACAACATCAAAAGTTGCACCCACAGTTACAACTGAAGGGGCACTTGACGTCGTACTGGAAGTGGCAACAGAAGATGTGGTGAAGGTTACATCCGGACCTAATAAAGAGCACCTTGAGCTTGTGGTTAGTGAATCACATCTTGTTGTTGATGAATCGCCTAAGAAGGTCATGTGGTTTGTTTCATCCGAACGAAAAGACTTTAGAACAGGAGTCCAGATATCGTTAATACTCGAGCCACACAACATGTTGATTGAGAATGTGCAAATGCTTAGGAAACGTCTTAAAATTTGGGACCCAGGAATCAAAAGTGTTTTCAAGACATCACCTTGAGGGCAAGGTGGTTTCGACGGAGTGAGGAGTGTTACATCATTGGTTTAGGATAAGTATCATATTTATCATTTGTTTAGGATATGTGTTAAGATAAGTGTTTATCATGTTTTAGGATAAGTTTTTGTGTTTATGAGAGTTATCTCATAAGAGTCTATTTAAGGTTTTGTAATCCTTAATAAAAGTAATCAATCAAGTTAATCAAAGTTACACAAATGTCTAACCTTCTCATCTCACGTTCTTAAGGAGCCAGCACACGCTATAGTGGTGCCTTATCCCGATACTACCCGAGAGGGTCGTATCAGATTGTCCTGTCGAATAGATGATACTTAGAGCAATCGGGACCTTAAGCAATGTTTTCAGACCCGGGTCGATCCGGCCGGGTCAATCGGTTGAACCGGTTCCGACCGAAAAAACGGGTCATATTGACCCGGGTTTCATATTTTCGAAACCCGGCTTGACCCGGCGGGTTTGGGGTGACCCGGGTCAACCCGGTTCTCAAGACCCGACCCGGCCGGGTTTCGAATTTATCGAGTTTTTTTTAAGTATTTTTTTTAATTTTACGTATTGCGACGAAATTTTATTTTTACATATTATTTTGGTTGGTAAACAATTTATATTTTCAATATACGTAAGTTTTTGTAGTTTTTATAAGTATAATTTTGTTAATTATTAGAACTATAAAAAAAATATATTTTTTTTAGAAAACCGGGTTAACCCGGGTTGACCCGGACCCGGCGACTCGACCGGGTCAATCTAAGACCCGGGTTTTAAAACATTGACCTTAAGGACACATCATCTCTTTGTATCTGCATTTTTATAAATATAATGCTTATTAAACCTGCTTATTGCTTATATATGTATGAAACAAAATGACACATGATTCGCTCATCTTGGTGCTATAGAATGTGTACTCAATTTTCTTACAGTTAAAGACTAAGATTAGCATTTTAGAAATTCTATCAGTACAAAAATGTTACACGAGTACATGATACTACTTCATATTAAGGTCAATAGAGCAAGTATTTGCTGAAGAACAATCCTCCCGCAAGCGCGAGCCTAATTCCTTGTTATAACTAATGTAAACAAGGTATCCATTCTTTTTGGATAAATACATGATGTATGAGTAGGTTTATTTTGGTTCTCATCATTTCATACGTAAAGTTCATACAATCAATTATGCTAACATGAAAATGAATTGCGTTCTTTTGAAAAGAACTTGAACGAATATCTGGTGGGGTGGATGGGATTACGTGGTTTGTGCAACAAAAGTTAGGTTTATCACGTGAGTTTGTTATGTGTATAGAAATAACTACCTACACCTTCAACTAAAAAGAGTTTGAAGCATTTAGTAAGTTGAGATCCCCTAGACACAATATATACTATATATCAAATGAAACAATCTAGGCCATCCATTTATTTTGCATTCAATGGTCAAGATTACACCACTTTTTACTAATTAAAAATATAAATAGAATTTTAGAAATTAAAAATTCATTTTTTTCTTAAAAAAAACACACAGCTCTCTCTGAGCTCAACGATTCTTCCTTTTTTTTCAGTTACCGGCGACCACCACTGATCAACGTCGAAGTGCCGGTCAAAAATAACCTAATTACCTTATACTAGATAGGGTAAGTGGGTATCAATCCACGAGGACTATGTGGTTTTAGTTTAAGTTTTGGGGTGATTACTGATCAATCAAAGTTTTGGTTTTGAAATCTAACAACTAAAATACTTTTAATAATAAAAATGCAGATTAAAAATTAAAATAATTATTAAGCTAATAGTAAAGCTAGAATAATAAAATAAAGATGTAAACAATTAAAAGAAAAATGTAATCCCTTCCAGCTCCTAATATTTATGGTTGGTCACACTTATGGATTATTGAAACTTTTTAGAACCGATTACAAAGATTATTTTGACTTAATATGAATGAATTAATGTCGGCATTTATTATGTTCATCAACGACTCGCAATAATAAATCTTATATTAATCCAACCAATAATTATGTTTTAACAATTTATTTAGGTACAACTTATGTTTATTATACGACCATCTTTTTTTTAACTAAATAAAATGTATGAATCATTAACTAATAATAAATTGTCTCGCACAAATAATTAAGCATAATATTAAGTCAATAAAAATAACTTATAAATAAATCATAAATCAATGTAATAAAAATATGATAACCCAAAAGTAATGATCAAACCATAAATAAAGTTACCGGAAGGAATTACAACAAAATTAGCCGGACATCGCGGTGTACCCGACCTGCTTTCCACTGTTCATTGCTCTTTTTTTTATATATTACGGCTGAGTTTGATCTTCTCAAGATATCAATTGTTTTTTTATGCTAACATTGTGGCTGTTGATTGCCACCAAAGAAGATTCTTTCTCTTGTTTTTTTTATCCAATATGCGGCTAATATCTAATCTCCTAAAGAGCAAAATTCTCAAAGTCACTCTTGTCGTTTTCTTCCAAAGGGCGCCGTCTTTTTTTCTTCTTTTTGCAATTGATGCTTCCAATCTCCCCAAACCAAGCGACATTTTTTTTTCTTTTATAGGACTTTAATGTCGGTTAGCTTTTGGGCTTGGGTCCAAGTGGGCCAAAACTATATATTTTTTTTTATTCTTTTAACATATAATAACTTTGGCCCAATAAAATATAACCCAACACCAACAATTGCTCAAACGAAGCCCAGACAAATAAAAGATGACCGAAAATATTGCGACGCGCTCAAATCTTTTTCTTCAATATTTTTTCTTCATTCATCGGCGCTCACAATGTCTTTTCTCAAAAAAAAATTAATTAAAGCGGCCATTTTATTCCATTTCGCTCGTAACCTACATAATCACAAAACACACTCAAAGTACATATATAACGAAAAATAAATATATAACTATACTAAATTAACATGCTATTAGGTGTATACAAAATACACCAATCAGATCCCCTCGAACTTAACCTTTTACGTGTCCCAAGTAAAAATAAAATAAAAAATACAAGCATGTTAATTTCATAATTTTTAATCATACTATTGAAATTTCATCAAAAAGATCACATTCAACCTAATACACTAATAACTATCCTACATGACAAATAATCCAAAATGATTACCAATATTTTTGTCCTTCTTAAACACTTAGCATAACCATTCCCATTGACTCCATTTACTTTATGTTTCATATAATTAACCATGTGTCCAACGTACATATTACACACCTATAATCAATATAAACATTAATCTAAAACAAGAGGTGAGAATATCGTACACCTTTTATAACATTGGAGTTTTTATACCATAAGAGCACATCATAAGCCATCATATTTTAGCTTACATACTTCCACTTTTTTTTGTCATCATTTTTTTCACTTTTTTTCTTTTTTTTTTTTTTTTTTTTTCACATCACACATAAGCTCTTTTTTTTAGCCATTCAGGACCGTTTCTTATACAAGTCATCCCGAACGCTTTATACACTCCTTTTAAAGTTGATATAAAAACCAATTATTCAGAAAAATGAATATCTATCCTATAGGTGCATACTACGACACATTGGCACATGAGAACCGGTTAATTAAGTCTGTTTATTTAAATGGGAACAGTTATACTTCGCGCCTACTGGTACATCACATGATGTAATTATCTACCATATAGTATAATTATACAATGCACTAAATTAAACTAATCTTTCTAATTTCATTACAATAATACAAGGATTGAGTTATTTCACATAAAATTGTCTCAGCTAAGTGCAATGCTATCCATCATAAAAATTGGCATCTGACCCATGCTAACAACTAAAGTATCACCTTGCGCGGGTGACGAATCAGATAGGCAAGCCCAGCATATGACTACCACCAATAATTATGACAGTTCTCCAACTCTTTTCTAAGGCCACCGTGCGCGGGTGGCGAGCCGAATAAGATCAATTCTAAATGTCCTAACCCAACTATTACATTACTATATTTCATATTATTTATTCAAACGTTTTACTCGATCCAAGCAAAGGTAAGTAGAGGGAATTCAACCAGCGTGGTTTGATCATCTAAATTATACATATGCCTAACTACATGCAAACAATCAAATCAATTTAATAACCAAACTATACAATGAAATCGGGTGCACCTGATAATTTTGGCCAAATCCTCTAGCTTGCTCCAATAAATCATCCACAAGCTAATCTTTAGAATCTACAAACACTCAACAAACATATATGTAGAAGAACTTCCACATATAATTAGCACAAGACTCTTATAATGTGATTTAAAATTTTAAAAATTTTCAATTTTTCCCAAAATCACATTTTAACCCATTTTGACCAAAATTTCACACAAAAACATGTAACACATGTGCCAACCCCCCTCAACTTAAAGCATTGCATTGTCCCTAATGCAAAAACTTTAAATTGAAATTTTGGTTAAAAATCAATTTGACAAACTAACACAAAAAACAAAAACCTAACTCACTTTCGTAGGAATCACGGTTGCATTTAGCGTATGCAACAAGCCTTTAAACCACTCGGTAGCCCGACTGGACGAGTTTTGTCTCGTGAGGGTTTGTAGTGAACACACCCACAAAGTTCCACAAACCACGGGTTGCCTCCCGCGAAGCGCTAAGTTTACCGTCTTCAGCCAGACATAACTCATATGAGCTATTGAGACGGTTGGAGTGGTTCCAAATAAACCACATCCACCGCTTCCATCTGATCACTCTCTAACTCAACATACGGCTTTAAACGGTGTCCATTAACTTTAAAAGGTTCTCCACCCACCATATTTTTTATTTCAATGGCTCCGTATGGAGAGATGTGAGTCACTATGTATGGACCCGTCCATTTACTTCTCAAGTTTCCAGGAAAAAGCTTAAGTCTAGCATTGAATAACCAAACTTTTTGACCAACCAAGAAGGACTTCTTGGTGATGTGTCGATCATGAAAAGCTTTGGTTTTCTCCTTATAAATCCTAGAACTCTCATAAGCATCACGTCTAATCTCATCTAGTTCAGATAATTGAAGTTTCCTAGAACTACCTGCTTTCTCTAAATCTAGATTAACAGTCTTAATCGCCCATTCAGCCCTATGCTCTATCTCAACCGGTAAATGACACGCCTTGCCATATACCAACTTGTACGGTGACATACCAATAGGAGTCTTAAAAGCCGTCCTATATGCCCACAAAGCATCATCTAACCTCAAGGACCAATCTTTCCTATCACTACGAACGGTCTTTTCCAAAATTCGCTTAATCTCCCTATTAGATACTTCCACCTGTCCACTAGTCTGTGAGTGATAAGGGGTAGCTATCCTATGATTAACTCCATAGTGTTTCAATAATTTTCCAAATCTAAAGTTCTTAAAGTGGGAACCCCCATCACTAATGATAGCCTTAGGAATTCCATGTCTAGCAAAGATATTCTTCTTAACAAACTTAAGAACTACACTATGGTCATTGGTTCTAGTTGCTTCAGCCTCTACCCACTTAGACACATAATCAACTGCCACTAAAATGTAAACATTGCCATGGGAAGTGGGGAATGGTCCCATAAAATCAATACCCCACACATCAAAGATCTCAATAACAAGTATAGGATTCATAGGCATTTGATCACGCCTTGAAATCCCTCCAACTTGTTGGCAACGAATACACGCTTTCACAAAAGACTGGGCATCCTTGAAGATAGTCGGCCAAAAGAAACCGCTTTGCAGGACTTTATGCCCAGTTTTCGTAGCACCAAAGTGACCACCACATGCATAAGAATGGCAATGAGCCAATATGTCCATATGCTCATGGTCAGGATCACATCTCCTAACAACTTGGTCAGCACATACCTTATATAGCTCCGGATCCTCCCAAAAATAATGCTTCAACTGAGAGAAGAAGTATTTTCTTTGTTGTTTGGACCAAAAATCCGGGAGCTTTTTAACAGCTAGGTAATTAACTATATTTGCGTACCAAGGAACTTTAGAAACCTCAAATAAACTTTCATCCGGAAAGCTTTCCTTAATCACATCAGAAGGGTTGAACGGCGGAGGAATAATTCTAGACAAATGGTCGGCAACTACATTTTCTAACCCCTTTTTATCCCGAATTTCTAGATTAAATTCCTGTAAAAGCAAAATCCACCTAAGCAACCTCGGTTTTGTCTCTTTCTTAGTCAACAAATGTCTTAAGGCACTATGATCTGAAAATACTATCACCTTAGAATGCCCCCAAATATAAGACCTAAACTTATCAAGAGCAAAAACCACAGCTAACAACTCTTTTTCAGTAGTGGTGTAATTCATTTGAGCTTCTGAAAAAGTCTTACTAGCATAAAAGATCACAACGGGTTTCTTATCGACCCGCTGTCCTAAAACCGCCCCAGCGGCATAATCACTCGCATCACACATGATCTCGAAAGGCTTCGACCAATCAGGTGATTGCAGAATAGGGGCTTCTACAAGCTTTTGCTTAAGCATGTTGAATGCTTTAAGACATGATTCACTAAAATCAAAGCGTGCATCTTTTAAGAGTAGATTGCAAAGAGGCTTTGATATTGCACTAAAATCTTTAATAAATCGCCTATAGAACCCGGCATGACCAAGAAAAGAACGCACACCTTTGACGGTAGTGGGAGGAGGAAGGGTTGAAATTACTTGAACTTTGGCACGGTCAACCTCAAATCCTTTTTCAGACACAACATGCCCTAATACAATTCCCTCTCGAACCATGAAATGGCTCTTCTCCCAACTAAGCACCAAGTTAGTTTCGGTGCATCTTTTTAACACGCTTTCAAGCTGATCAAGGCAGCTTTCAAAAGATTGACCAAAGATGGAGAAATCATCCATAAATATCTCTACAGATTCTCCAACCATGTCAGAAAATATACTCATCATACACCGCTGAAAGGTAGCAGGTGCATTACACAGACCAAAAGGCATTCTTCGAAATGCAAACGTCCCGTATGGACACGTAAACGTAGTTTTGGCCTGGTCATCAGGATGGATGGGTATTTGATTATAACCGGAATACCCATCCAAGAAGCAATAGAATTTCTTACCAGAAAGCTTCTCAACTATTTGATCAACGAAAGGTAGTGGGAAGTGATCTTTAGATGTGGCATTATTCAGCTTACGGTAATCTATACACACTCTCCACCCAGTAACTGGTCGGGTTGTGAGTTTTTCCCCATTCTCGGTTTCAACAACGGTGATTCCGGCCTTTTTAGGCACCGTTTGAGTAGGACTTACCCATTTACTATCCGAGATGGGATAGATGATACCAGCATCTAACCATTTAAGAACCTCCGTCTTCACTACCTCTTTCATATTAGGATTCAGTCGCCTTTGCGCATCTCTTGCTGGCTTAATATCTGGGTCCGTAACAATTCGGTGCATACATAATGAAGGGCTGATCCCTTTCAAGTCTGCAATCGTCCATCCCACTGCTGCTTTGTACTTGGAAAACACCTTTAGAAGTGCTCCCTCTTGTGATTCAGAAAGATCAGAAGCAACAATAACGGGTAACGTATTATTAGGACCTAGAAAAGCATATTTGAGATTGGATGGCAAAGGTTTTAACTCAAGAGTTGGAGGCACCTCCAAAGACGGCTTCGTAGCCGTGTCAAAAGTAGAAGGCAAGGGCTCCACTTTATAAGACCAAGGTGGTTTTTGATGGTCCAAAGAATTGACCAAACACTCTTGAATCTCTAGAACTTCAGCAACATCAAGAATCTCCTCGTTATCACCAGTTAAATATAATTCCAAAGGATCATCCTTAAGCATACGGGATGCATGCTTTTGAACTTCCTCATCAATCACATCTACTTGGTAACATTCATTCATCGTAGGAGAATTCATAGAATTAAACACATTCAATCTTATCTTCTTATTTCCGAATGCAATATCCATGGCGCCAGTTCGACAATTAATCCTAGCATCTATCGTGGCTAAGAATGGGCGGCCAAGGATAATAGTTGGTTGAACATCCTTGTATTGTGACTCGGTGTCCATAACAAAGAAGTCAACTGGGTAATAGAAATCATCAACTTTCACAATTACATCCTCTAAAATACCTCTAGGAATTTTGGTAGATCGATCGGCTAAGGAAATAATGGTGTCTGTGTTACGAAGAGTTCCTAAGTCATACTTATCAACCAAACTAGCAGGAAGGATGTTGATACTAGCACCAAGATCAAGGAGCGCCTTCTTAATGGCAATATTTCCGACCACCACTGAAATCAACGGTGCTCCAGGATCTTTGAATTTAGGAGGAAGGGAGCTGGATAAGACTGCACTAACATGCTCAGTTAGGTCAATCTTTTTAGGCAACGACGCCTTCAGCTTCCTCTTCTGAGTACACAAGTCCTTTAAAAACTTGGCATAAGCAGGAATTTGCTTGATAGCATCAATAAGGGGAAGATTGATCTTAACTTGCTTGAAAGTCTCCCACATATCCTCAGCATGAGGACCCTTTTTAGCTAACTTTGCAGATGTCTATTTCTCCAAAGCCGTAGGGTAAGGTGTGCTGGACACACCACCCTCCCCAACTTCAGGAGTTTCAGTAGCTTCAGGATTCGGTGTTGCTGGTTTAGGAAAATCATTTAACAAATCATTTACCAACTCAGAACCGGACTTAACATTATCATAATTTTTACCTTCAACAATAATTTCGTCATCGGTGACGAAATCCTCTACATCAGGAGAATTTGGAATCCCCTTGTCATTGTTGTAGATTTTACCGTTTCGAAGAGATGTCACCATATTCACATGCTCATTTCCATTTTTCTTGTGTGCGGGATTCATGGTGGGGTAGCTCGGTAGCCTTCCCTCGTCTCTTTTGCTTAATTGATCCGCCAATTGACCAACTTGTCTCTCAAGAGCTGCAATAGATTTAGTAGTGGTCTCGTGTCTTTGATTAGTGACCTCAAATTTTCTATTAATCTCTTGATTGTTGGTAGTCAATGAATCCATAAGCCTATCAAACTTTCGGTCAAGGTTCAAGAGACGGTTGTCATCTTGGCCTTGGCCCTGATTTGGATATTGTTGTTGTGGCCTATGATTGTAAGAATTTTGTTGAAAATTAGATGAATCGCCACCCTCATACCTTGGTTTGTAACCATAGTGTTGTTGTTGGGTATTATTAGGGCGATTGTCTTCATCTTTCCAACGGAAATTAGGGTGATTGCGCCATCCAGGATTGTAACTTTCAGAGAATGGGTCATTTCGTGGACGACCACCATAGACTCCATTTACCTCCACATTTGGTGGCGCTCCCCAACTTTGACAATTATCGACAAAGTGACTTGGATCACCACACATTGAACACCCACTATGCGACACATTAGACACATTTGGAACACCTTTTCCTATATTTTTCAACAAAAGATCAACTTTCTTACTTAACTCGCTAATTTCAGAATTTGTGCCACGTTGGTTAGACACATAATTGGCGGAAGATGGGTGGTTGTTTCGATCCACTGAAGCTTGGGTCTTAGAACCTTTGCTTAGTTTTTCAAAAAACTCCCATTCTTCCTCCATAGGTCGCGAGAAAAACATACCCCCACTAGTGGCCATCACAAATTGTTGGTTGTTATAATCCAACCCATCATAGAAGACTTTGACAAGCTCCCATTTTGGAACATCGTGATGAGGGCATGTTCTTAATAACTCCTTAAGTCTATTAAATGCTTCATGAAACTGCTCGCCTGGGATTTGACGAAAGGATTTAATCTTATTCCTAATGGCAGCAGTTTTACTTATAGAATAAAACTCCTCAAGAAAAGCAGATTGCATTTCAGACCATGAGTTAATACTACCTGGCTCAAGAGATGAGAACCAGTCCTTAGCTTGATCTTTAAGAGAAAAAGGAAAAAGGCGAAGTCTTACCTCATCCTTAGTAATGTTATTAACCTGATGTGTGTCAGCAATTGAGAAGAATTCTCGCAGATGTGCATATGGCTCCTCACGATCTCTAAACACTGGCAAGATTGCTATGAGGTTCGGCTGGATCTTGAAGTTACTTGTAACCCCTTTAACCGGATCCGGATAAACGATAGGCGAGGGATCCTCGAAGATCCCTGGCCTGTAATAAGAATCAACACCCCGTGGTGGAGATTCTTCTCCGCTACTACTGCCGCTAGCACTTCCGCCACCATCTTCGTCACCTGGCATTTCAGCGAAAAGCTCTGCTAAACCTGAAAAATCAAGATTAGTAGAAAACTGTCGAGACGTCTTTCTTCTTAACCTTGCACTTTTCTCAACCTCAGGATCGTAAGATAACGGTGATGTTCGTCCCGATCTGCGTGTGCGCATACACTAACCTGCACAGTCACAAGAACAAACAAAACAAGAAACAAACAAACAAACAAGAAAAATAAAATCTTTTTGTATTTTTGTATTTTATTAAAGAAAAATATTAACAAAAATTTAAACGAAAAGCTCACTGAGTCCCCGGCAGCGGCGCCAAATTTTTGATCGACGTCGAAGTGCCGGTCAAAAATAACCTAATTACCTTATACTAGATAGGGTAAGTGGGTATCAATCCACGAGGACTATGTGGTTTTAGTTTAAGTTTTGGGGTGATTACTGATCAATCAAAGTTTTGGTTTTGAAATCTAACAACTAAAATACTTTTAATAATAAAAATGCAGATTAAAAATTAAAATAATTATTAAGCTAATAGTAAAGCTAGAATAATAAAATAAAGATGTAAACAATTAAAAGAAAAATGTAATTCCTTCCAGCTCCTAATATTTATGGTTGGTCACACTTATGGATTATTGAAACTTTTTAGAACCGATTACAAAGATTATTTTGACTTAATATGAATGAATTAATGTCGGCATTTATTATGTTCATCAACGACTCGCAATAATAAATCTTATATTAATCCAACCAATAATTATGTTTTAACAATTTATTTAGGTACAACTTATGTTTATTATACGACCATCTTTTTTTTAACTAAATAAAATAAGTATGAATCGTTAACTAATAATAAATTGTCTCGCACAAATAATTAAGCATAATATTAAGTCAATAAAAATAACTTATAAATAAATCATAAATCAATGTAATAAAAATATGATAACCCAAAAGTAATGATCAAACCATAAATAAAGTTACCGGAAGGAATTACAACAAAATTAGCCGGACATCGCGGTGTACCCGACCTGCTTTCCACTGTTCATTGCTCTTTTTTTTATATATTACGGCTGAGTTTGATCTTCTCAAGATATCAATTGTTTTTTTATGCTAACATTGTGGCTGTTGATTGCCACCAAAGAAGATTCTTTCTCTTGTTTTTTTATCCAATATGCGGCTAATATCTAATCTCCCAAAGAGCAAAATTCTCAAAGTCACTCTTGTCGTTTTCTTCCAAAGGGCGTCGTCTTTTTTTCTTCTTTTTGCAATTGATGCTTCCAATCTCCCCAAACCAAGCGGCATTTTTTTTTCTTTTATAGGACTTTAATGTCGGTTAGCTTTTGGGCTTGGGTCCAAGTGGGCCAAAACTATATTTTTTTTTATTCTTTTAACATATAATAACTTTGGCCCAATAAAATATAACCCAACACCAACAATTGCTCAAACGAAGCCCAGACAAATAAAAGATGACCGAAAATATTGCGACGCGCTCAAATCTTTTTCTTCAATATTTTTTCTTCATTCATCGGCGCTCACAATGTCTTTTCTCAAAAAAAATTAATTAAAGCGGCCATTTTATTCCATTTCGCTCGTAACCTACATAATCACAAAACACACTCAAAGTACATATATAACGAAAAATAAATATATAACTATACTAAATTAACATGCTATTAGGTGTATACAAAATACACCAATCAACCACCTCCTGAGCTCAAGCGGCGACCTCCACCTCCTTCTTAACTGTTTTTACCGGCGACCTTAACCACCACAACAACCTCTATAACCGTTTTTTTCCGGCGACCTCAACCACCACAACTCCCTAATCACAGATCTATAAAGCTTAATTTTTCCGGCGACCTTAACAACCACAACAACCTCCATTCCATTTTTTCCGGCGACCTCAACCTCCAAAACTACCTTCCCTAATCACAACTACCACAAATATGGCTGATGACGATGCGATTGATGCTGCAGATTCAAGTATAGTTCAATACGAAGAAGATGAAAACCCTATGACTCAAAATCAAATTGAAGAGTCAAATGTTGAAGCCAATATCATTCAAACTCCAGGTAAATCATATATGATTCATTCAATATACAAAACGAGTGATTCATGATGAATCATATATGATTCATGATGAATCATATATGTTTCATTCAACATACAAACATATATAATTAAGGTTTATTTTTACAGTGAATCATGTATGTTTCATGTTGAATCATATATGTTTCATCATGAAACATATATGTTTCATAATGAAACATATATGATTCATCATGAAACATATATGTTTCATTCAATATACTAACAATTGATCCAAAATGAATCATATATGTTTCATTTTGAATCAATTGTTTGTATATTGAATGAATCATGTATGTTTCATCATGAAACATATATGTTTCATTATGAAACATATATGATTCATCATGAAACATATATGTTTCATTCAATATAAAAACAACTGATCCAAAATGAATCATATATGATTCTATGATTATGTTAAAATAGTTATTCTTTAAAAAACTGTAATTGGTAAAAACTTCAAAAACAAGTTGGATGAATCATGTATGTTTCATCATGAATCATATATGTTTCATGATGAAACATGTATGATTCAACATGAAACATACATGATTCACTGTAAAAATAATTTACTAAAACAAAACCTAAATGTTATTGTTTAACAGTTACAAGGAGCACTCCAACTTTGTTCCCAGAAGGCGAGACCCCTGGAGGAACAATATACTGCGAACCATATGTCGAAACGCAGTACCTACCTTTTGTGCGGAAAACTTTTTATACAATAGAGCAAGGTGTCGATTTCTATAACACTTACGCTGAAAAGGCAGGGTTTGAAGCTAAAATGACATGCCAAAAGAAAACAAAAAGTGGTTTGGTGAAATCAAAGTATGTCATGTGTAATCGAGAAGGGAATCCAAAGGAGATAAATATTAACACATTGGATCCTCAACACAATGATAAGCAAGTTAGAAATACAAGGCATAAACTAACGGGTTGCCGTGCGAGAATTAAGATTGCTTTGGATGATCGTACCGGAAAGTATGAAGTAGTTACATTCGATCCGAGACACAACCACCGAATGATTCCGAAAGAATTTGAGCATCTTACAAAGAAACAACGAAAGATGACTCAGGCGGAAAAAAATTTTGTTATAAAAGCTTCAACAATGAAACTTGGTGGAACAAAGGCACACCACTTGTTTTCTACGATGAAAGGGGGTTCTCAGTATGTTCATGGCACGACTGACGATTTTAAGAACCATATCAGAGACGTTAATGAGGTTATAGGAGAAAGTGATGCACATATGTTGATAGAGAATATGGAAAATAGGAAGTTGTTTGTGCCAGACTTTACATTTCAGTATAAGGTTGAAAACGGCGTGTTAGTTGCACTTTTTTGGGCAGATGAAGTTGATAAATGCAACTACAATGAGTTTGGTGATGTAATATCATTTGACGCAACATTCAGAATGAATAAGTAAGTTTTTGAACAAAAACATTTTCTTGTAGAATTCTGTATGGTTTACTATGAAACATATATGTTTCAAGATGAAACATATATGATTCATTATGGATCATGTATGTTTCATCATGAAACATACATGATTCATGATGAATCATATATGTTTCATGATGAATCATATATGTTTCATCATGAATCATATATGTTTCATTCTGAAACATATATGATTCATCATGAAACATGTATCTAATGAACCATGTATCTAATCATTCTCATCTGATTATGATTTACTTAATTTGCAGGTACGACATGGTTTTTGTTCCATTCACCGCCATAGATAATCACAGAAAGTCGGTGACAGTCGGCGCAGGATTGTTGTTATGTGAAGACACAGAAGCTTATATATGGCTATTAACTTCATTCTTAACTTCTCACGCAAAGCAACCCGATATGGTTGTAACAGATCAAGATGGGGCAATGAAGCGAGCAGTTGAAGCAGTGTTTACGTAGTCTAAACATAGATTATGCATGTGGCACATCATGCAAAAAGTTCCATCAAAGGTGAATTTCATTTACCATAAGTATGTATTTTTCTTGTAGAATTCTGTATGTTTTATCATGAATCATATATGTTTCATGATGAAACATACATGATTCATGATGAAACATATATGATTCATGATGAAACATATATGATTCATGATGAATCATGTATGATTCATGATGAACCATGTATCTAATCATTCTCGTTTGATTATTTTTACAGATATGCAAAGAAACATATGAAGAGACAAATTTCAAAGAACGTTTCAACAAACTTGTGTGGAATATGTTCATAGAGCCTAAGGACTTTGAAGAAAGATGGAATAAATTAATCGAAGACTTCAAATTGCAAGACCACAAGTGGATGAAGAAGATGTTTACCCTTCGAGAAATGTGGTTACCGGCATACTTTATTACCTCTCCTTTGTTTGGCTTAATGAGAACCACTTCGAGATCCGAGAGTGAAAATGCATTTTTCAAATGTTTCACGAATCATGGGTCAACATTACTCAATTTCATGATGTGCTATGAAGCTGCCATGGAAAGGCAAAGACACAGGCAAGAGTTTTTAGACTTCAAAACATTTGAAGCAGCTTCAAAACCTTATACAAGGTTAGAGATGGAAACACATGCGGCTAAGATATATACTAGGACAATATTTCTGCTTGTTCAAAAGGAAATAATGGAATCGATTTGGGCTTGTCAAATAGTAGAGCTTAGAACGGAAGAGGGAGTTGAGACGGCTCATGTTAAAGACACGAGGGCAGGGGAGTACCGGACAATTTATACCGAGGAAGGCAAAGAGATGGTTATACAAGAAGAAGACAAGGTTGCTACCTACAAGGTTAGTGAGTGAAATCAATTAAATGTTGTTGCTGTTTCCAAAATAGTATAAGATTCATTCACCATGAAAGATATATGATTCATACTGAATCATACATGTTTCTTGATGAAACATATATGATTCATCATGAAACATGTATGATTCATCCTGAAACATATATGATTCATGAAGAAACATACATGATTCATTATGAATCATATATGTTTCATGGTTAATGAATCATTAATTGTTGTTACTGTTACCAAAATGATGTATGATTCATCATGAATCATATATGTTTTATGATGAATCATACATGTTTCTTGATGAATCATACATGTTTCCTGATGAAACATACATGTTTCCTAATTGTTTTGGTAAATGCCCAAGTATTAATTTTGTTTTTAATGTTTCATAATCAGGTTCTGCGTCATCCAGAAGACGGTTCAGTTAGTTGTACTTGTAGACATTTCACTCGATATGGTTTTTTGTGCCAACAAGTATTTTGTGTTTTGAAGAACCGTGATGTTGGAAAGATTCCAGAAAAATACATTCTAAGGCGTTGGAGAAGGGATTTAATACCACTTGGATTGAGAAGAAAGACAAACAGATACGGAGAAAAGAACGAAACCATTGAAAGGTTAACTAACAACGCCAACAACGTGGTCGATAAATGCTTGTTTTGGTTGAGTAAAGATGAAGCAAAGTTGGCAGAATTTGTGCAAACGTTGGAAAAAATTAAGAAGGAAATACAAGTTCAAGTTCCTAAGCCACCTTCCCAGAAAACGAGTGATGTAATCCTAGATTTATATGCAATTGGAAAGCTGGCTGCTGATAAACCGATCATAGGAAATCCAGAAGGGGCTCAAAACAAAGCCGGTCTTAAAGGAGAACGTAAAGCAGCACCTAAAGGAGCACGTATAAAAAGTGCAAGAGAAATGGCTATAAAAGCTAAGAAAAAGCAGGCTAGGAAATGTTTATGTTGCAAACAAGTGACAAATGAACATACCAAGAAAACATGTCCATTAAATCCAAAGTATATTGCAAAGTTGGCGCTTATGGAAGCTGCTCAAGCAGAAGCTAGAAACGTTGCTGCTACAGAAGCTGGAAACGTTGCTGCTACAGAAGCTGGAAACGTTGCTGCTACAGAACAAACATCAAACACAGCTTGTTGATCATTCTATGTTTTTTCAAGTCATATTTACTATCAATATGTTTTCAATTAACACTTTGTTTTACACTTAGTTTTATACTTTGAATCAACTTTGTTTTGATATTTAGTTCAATTAATACTTGATTATTTCTGCATTATCATTTTAATTTGAAGTGTTTGGGGATGAATCATATATGTTTATTTCTGCGTTATCATTTTAATTTAAAGTGTTTGGAAGTGTTTGGGGATGAAAGGGATGAAACGTATATGTTTCACCATGAATCATATATGTTTCACCATGAATCATATATGTTTCATGGTGAAACATATATGTTTCACCATGAATCATATATGTTTCATTATGAAACATATATGATTCATCAAGAATCATATATGTTTCATTATGAAACATATATGATTCATCATGAAACATATATGTTTTATGATGAAACATATATGATTCATAATGAATCATATATGAATCATGATGGATTCATTCAAGAGTGATACATTATAATTGTTAAAAAGAACTCTAAATCTAAAAATTTCAAAAGCAAGTGTGCTTATTCATACATGTGTTTTGATGAATCATGTATGATTCATGATAAAACATGTATGATTTATCATCAACCATATAAGATTCATCAAGGCACATCTATCATTCTTTGTACACAGATAAACCTTGTAATTATCAAAGATTTGAACACATATAAAATACAAACATGTAATTCAAACTACCTTGTACAGACTACATTGTTTAGACTACGTTCAAAATACAATGATTACTAACAATTAGATACATAAGGGCCCAACAGCTAGATCTACCAAAAGAGACCCATATTAGTGTTTTTTCCTATCCTTCTACCATTCACAATCATAGAATAAAAGTCATTCTTCATTTCCCTTCAATTTTCTAAGCCATATCACCCTCTCCTTTGTCAGCCATATCATCAGCCTTCTTAGCCATATCATCAGCCTTCTCTGGATCACGCTCATGTCTATGGTTTAGCGCATGAACAATGATTGAGATTCTTTCTTCCTTGTCAACCTTTGTCTCAAAATCATAGGCAAGCTTGAACATTTTGGCTCTTTCCTTGTTGAAATTATGAAGAAGAATCTTTGTAGCTATCTTGAACCTCATACGCATCAACAAAGTTCTTTGCATAGCAGATTCTTCGCAAAGACCAACATCCCGGCTCCTCTTACTGTCACCAGTGTAGTTCTCCAAATGGATCATAGCAAATACACCGCAGTCTTCATGATTGTCTTTAGTACTCCATCTCAACTTTGGAACATAGCCTTTCATTTTTGAAACTTTGGAGTGACTTGGATGATTATGCTCCTCCAAATACCTTGCAAAGAACTTTTTCTACAAAACGAGAAAGAGAAAAACACAAAAACATATTAAAAAAAAGATGCATGTGTAACATATATATTTCATATATGTTTCATAATGAAACATATATGATTCATGATTAATCATATATGTTTCATAATGAAACATATATGATTCATGGTGAAATATATATGTTCACCATGAAACATATATGTTTCATAATGAAACATATATGATTCATGGTGAAACATGTATGTTTCATGGTGAAACATATATGTTTCATGATGAAACATATATGTTTCATGGTGAAACATATATGTTTCATGGTGAAACATATATGTTTCACCATCATAATCCGTAATTATATATAATCCTTAATTATATATAATCCCCCATAATAAACTTACCAAAATATCGCAAGCTCCCTTGTATTTTGCTGAATAGGTAAATCCAGAAGCGTTATCAAGAATCAACATTGTAGTTGGCATTTTGAGGTTGAAAACAACCACATAAAAATGATTTGAAGCGCATATAGGAAAAAAAGCCAACTCAACGCGTGAGAGAGACGCGGAAGCTTCATCACCTTCAAACTGAGCCAATATTGCTGCCTTAAACAGTTTGTATGATGGTTCCTCACCAAGAACTCTGCTAATCATATCTAGTGTCTGTATAAGAAAAAAAAGTCATAAGAGAAAACATAAAACTAATAGAACCACTCGAAGAATAGTCAAATGACAACTTACAATACAACCAGTAGAAAAATAGTGATATTTCGTCTCTGGAAGTTTGGTATCATGCTCAGCATTAAGAATGGCGACAAAACAGTCTATGACACTAGCATATATCCATAACCTTGGTGCCAAAGTTTCCAAATTGACACGTACGGCTGATAGAGGATATCCAGATACAGTTTGAAAAACAATTTCACTACAAAAATAAGAAAATAAATGGTGTTATCCAGTAATTTACACAAAAAGTTATGGATGAAACATACATGATCCATGATGAAACATACATGATTCATCATGCATCATGTATGTTTCATCATGGATCATGTATTTTTTCATACACAGTTAACAAAAAAATTCTAAAAGACATGACAAGGAGAGGTTACTATTTTTCGCCTTGCATAGAAAACAAGCTGTTTCCCATGATAAACTCAACTCTGTTAATCAATGACTCAACATTGATTCTCTTATACTGATAAACAGAAGTTATCGGAGAATCTAGTTGGACCAATTTCTTAATACCCATTGGAGGAGTCTGTTGTGGAGGAGTCTGTTGTGTAGGAGTCCCAGCAGGCTCAGCACCAGGCAGCGGTGGAGCAGTCACAGCAGCACCAGGAAGATCCGTAGGCCAATCCCAATACTCCTCCTGAAACATTGAACCTTTTTTTTAATTAAACAATTCATAATAACATAACGTAAAAAATATGAATAAATAATTAAAAAAAATAAAAAATAAAAAATAAAAGGTTAACAAATTACCTCATGGCCAAAAGATTCGACAGTCACATCAACCACATATGGTCCATACCACCATATGTTCGCATTAATCCACTGAGTATAAGTTTCCACATTTAATTCATCAACACACCCCTCCTTCTCAACAACAACATCCTCAGCATGAGACGTCTCCTTGCCTCTGTCTCCTTTTTCAGCATCAGCAACATTCTCCGCCTCATCTCTCTTCTTAGCCGGATCACCAGCCGGCTCATCTCTCTTCTCAGCCGGGTCATCAGCCGGCTTGTCTCTCTTCTCATCGTCTTTCTTATCATCATCTCTCTTCTGATCGTCAAAATCGTCAATATGGGGTGACTTATCTTTCAACCACATAGTATCTTTAAACAATCCAATATATCTGTGGTACAAAGCATCAACTTGTTCATCATTTGGGAAGTCGTTGCTAGCCCTTTTCAAGAGAGCTTCTATCTCAGACTTCTCCTTTGATACTCTTGACAGCTTATCTTCAATAACTTTGCATATACTCTACAAATAAATGTAAAATACACTGAAAGTTAGAATCAAATATGATTCATGATGAACTTTGCATATATGTTTCATGGTGAAACATATATGTTTCACCATGAAACATATATGTTTCATGGTGAAACATATATGTTTTATGATGAATCATATATGTTTCATAGTGAAACATATACGATTCATGGTGAAACATATATGTTTCACCATGAAACATATATGTTTCATGGTGAAACATATATGTTTCACCATGAAACATATATGATTCATGGTGAAACATATATGATTCATGGTGAAACATATATGATTCATGGTGAAACATATATGTTTCACCATGAAACATATATGATTCATGGTGAATCGTATGAACTTTGCATATACTCTACAAATAAATGTAAAATACACTGAAAGTTAGATTCAAAATATGATCAATGGTGAATTATACGTAATATTATAAACATTTAAAAATGTTGATTCATACCTTTTTCTCCTTAGGTGGTACACCTGAAGCTTTCAACTTCTTTTTAAGATCAGTGGCACCAAAGAAACCCTCAGTTTGTCGTGCCTCATCCGGACTCCATGCTCCACGAAGCTCCAATTTACCAAATACTTGATCTTGAAGCTCAAGTTCTTGCCGCTTATGCATGTCAGCAGAACTCTAGTCCCTGATGGCTGGTCTTGAACGAACAACTGTATATCGGTCATACTTCGTTGAATCAAGATAAAGGAGCTGCACACAATAGAGAAAAAACATATATGTTTAGTGCTACAAAATGTTAAAATTAGTTAAAAATGTAAAACAAATAAAAGTTAATAAAAAAGATAGGGGACTTACAACTAGAAAATACAAGGGACCTGTGTAATAGCCTAGGAGAGTATCAGGTATTACACCTTCTTTAAGACAACAAGAGTGAACAAAACGGCACCAATCCACCTTAGAAATATCCGTATCTTCATAAATGTGGTTAACCACATTAAGCCTTGGTGCTGCTTTCATGAAGTCCGCGTCACCCATCACAGTTGCGAAAAGTGTCAGGAAGTTGAGTTTAAACATAAAATCAACTTCCGTCGCCTGCATCAACTTGTCACTGATGTCCTTAGCCGTGATTTTTTTCCGAGCCTTTGGCGCAAACTGTTGTAGCCATGACTTAACAACAATGTCGTTTGAAGGTCTCTCGAGCGAATCAAACAAGGAAATTCCACCAATAGGAAGTCCTAGGATTTCATGGATTTTCTCGGGCGTGACTAGAAAGCTGCCTGTAGCAAGCTTAAATTCATAAGTCGACTTATTAAAAGCTTTCACAGCAACCCTCGCTAAACGATTTGGTAACTGATCAACCTTAAGACCCCACCAGTTAGAAAAACCAATCTCATTCAAAAACTGTTCCATGTCAACAAGAGAAGCATCTTTTATGACATCCAAAAGTGACTTTGGTACAGTTCTAGAAAAAAGAGGCGGAAACTCATTCGAGTACGCAACTTTCTTAGCCTGTTCCTCAGTAAGAGGTTTCTTCTTGTTCACCCTCTGCTTCTTAGATGGTGATTCATAAACAACCATGGTAGATTCTGACTCCCGTTTCATATCCACCTTGGGTTTCCTATCAACCTGTTTTTTCACAACACCCTCTTTTTTCACATCCACATCTTTTTTCACAACGCCCTCTTTTTTCTCAACCTTTGATTTTTTCACAACGCCCTCTTTTTTCTCAACCTTTGCTTTTTCACAACACCCTCTTTGGCAGCTACATTCCCAACACGTTTACTAGGCACTTTCTGACTCGCCTTTGCAACTTCCAATTCTTCTTCATCTGTGTTAACCATCTCATCAGTTTCTTCACTCTCACTCTTCGCCACATAATCACTATCACTTGAGGACGGCTCCTTATTCCCACTCTTTGCAACTGCCACATAATCAGTTTCTTCACTCTCACTCACATATGTTTCAGCAGTCTCCTCACTCCCAGGCTCATCACTCCCAGGCTCATCAGATTCCCCACTCCCATCATCACCACCCGCCTCACTACTATTCTTATGCTCTTTAGCCTCTACATCAGCCAAGTTATTCTTATCCTCTTTAGCCTCTACATCAGGCTCACTACCCTTCTTATCCTCTTTAGCCTCTACATCAGGTTTACTACCCTTCTTATCCTCTTTATCCTCTACATCAGGTTTACTACCCTTCTTATCGTCTTTACCTTTTCGAGAAAATACAATATTAACTTTTTGAGCATATGGGGGTTTGTCTGTTTTTAAAGGAGGAGGTAGAGGTGGTTCAGGATCATCTTGCCTAGTTCGCATAGTGGTTTTAGGGGGCGGGGATGTTTTGACAGCTTTAGGTTTAAGAGGCGGTTCAGGATTATCTGTGATAGGAGCTACAGATTTAGGAAGTACGATTGTTTTACCAGCTCTAAATTTAGGACGCAAGGTTGTCTTAGGAGCTTCAGGTTTAGGAGGCGTACTTTTTATACCAGCTTTAGTTGTAGTATCTGCAAAAGATACATGATTCGTCAGGATTCAGAATAAAACACTTGCAGAATACAAATGGCTACCATCATAATCTTAAAAAACAAAAGCTAAAGCTATTTCCCTTTCATGTATGTTTTACCATGAAACATATATGATTCATAGTGAATCATATATGTTTCATCATGAAACATATATGATTCATCATGAATCATATATGTTTCATCATGAAACATATATGATTCACTATGACAGTTAAGCAATGCAAGGCCAAATATTAACAAGTCTAACTGAATCAAAAGCCAATAAATCAACTCTCAATCAATCAACACATATCAGTTAGGTCAAATGAACACTCTTCGCAGAATCATGTATGTTTCACCATGAATAAAACACTTGCAGAATACACTTGCAAAATACAAATGGCTACCATATCAGTTAGGTCAAATGAACACTCTTCGCAGAATCAGTTAGGTCAAATGAACACTCTTCGCAGAATCAATCAAAACATACCAGTTAGGTCAAATGAACACTAAATCATGCAGAATCATGTATGTTTCACCATGAATAAAACACTTGCAGAATACAAATGGCTACCATCATAATCTTAAAAAACAAAAGCTAAAGCTATTTCCCTTTCATGTATGTTTTACCATGAAACATATATGATTCATAGTGAATCATATATGTTTCATCACGAAACATATATGATTCATGATGAATCATATATGTTTCATGATGAAATATATATGATTCACTATGACAGTTAAACAATGCAAGGCCAAATATTAACAAGTCTAACTGCATCAAAAGCCAAGAAATCAAACTCTCAATCAATCAAAACATATCAGTTAGGTCAAATGAACACTAAATCATGCAAAATCATGTATGTTTCACCATGAAACATACATGATTCGTCAAATTCAAAATAAGTTTCTAGTGATTCCAAGAAATCAACTCTCAATCAATCAAAACATATCGGTTAGGTCAAATGAACACTAAATCATGCAGAATCATGTATGTTTCACTATGAAACATACATGATTCGTCAGATTCAAAATAAAACAATTAAATAGTTACCAGATAAGTGTAAATAAGCATTTCCTTTTAATAAATCAAATATAAGTTACCAGATAAGTGTAATAAGCATAAAACCCAGATAAGCATAATAAGCATAAATAAAAAAGCATAAAAGTTAAAAAAAAAGACCATTACTAGCTTCTCCAGACGGGTTAGATGATGATTTAAGCTTCGCCGCGTTAGCAGCAGCATACTCATCTCGTATATCCATATAGATGTAAAAATTAGGGTTAGGGTTACGATTATATGTACAAATGAGACGATTAGAGGATTCCGAATAGATAGGATCTATAACAGAGGTGGTTGGGATGGTGGTTGGGGTGGTTCCGGTGGTGGTTGGGGTGGTTGCGGTTGGGGAGAGTGTGTGTAGAGAAGAGAGTGTGTGTGCGGTTGGGGAGAGTGTGTGTAAAAAAAAAGGAAAGAATAAAAATGGAAAGGAAAATAACTGTTTATTTAGTTTCGGTTTAAAAAAATTAAAAAATCTCAACCATTGAAATGTATAAAAATGGAGGGCCAGGATGATCCCATTTGGTCTATGATTAAGTTGGGGTCTATGGGGAACTTTTTCTAGCATTTAGTCATGTTTAATTTTCAAAAGGCCATTTTTTTTAATCACAAAAATAATTTATTTATGTTACAAAAACCAAATTAACATTTTATAAATAAAAATCCACCATTACAAAAGATACTCCATCCATCCCAAAACTATAGTCCCACTTTGACTTTTTCGATCTTTTTCATTCAACTTTGACCTTAAATAGTTTTGTTTGTGTTATATAATTCTTAATGAAAAATATATGAATCGATTAGTTTTTAAATATATTTTCATTATTATAATTTTTATCAAGTATTATATAACACAAACAAAAGTATTTAAGGTCAAAGATGGAAAAGAAAGACCGAAAAAGTCAAAGTGAGACTATAATTTTAAGACGGAGGGAGTAATAAATTGCAAATGTTTTGTCCTCTTGTGAAAATTCCAAAAATCCTCATCAAAAAATAAGATACACATAAATACCACTGTATCTTTTTTCACACATACACAAATGTCCTCTTATAAAAAAATCACCATGAACTTGTTTTTTTTGTCTTTTTATAGCTCCATAACTCAATCGCTACCCTGATCTATTTCTAATCGACGACTAAGACGACCAAGTGAAACAAACGGTCGACTGATTGCAAAAAGCTCTCAATGCGATCAGCCTAAGTGTATCCTTTATGTTTGAAAATAAATTTAATACTGCCTTTATGGGTAGGATATGTTATATAGATATTATCTATAACTAAACAAATATTTACGAGCTGTAATATTTTCATACCGTAGCATAAAATTATGCATTACAAATTCTTTTGGGGACTTTCTATCTAAATGAACGTTATTTACTTTGTTAGCTAACTTTATTTGCCCGAGTCATTTGAGATGAATCAAGTATTGAATCAAAATGGTATAGTAAAGTCACATCTACAAATGCCTAAACTACTACAAATGCTCGGTAAGTAGAAGATTTAGAAGACATAAATGAAGTACTTATATCTTACTTTGTCATATTTATATTTTATTTTTTCAAGTGGTAAACCATTTTCAAGCATATGTTTGTTAACTAAACTAAAGGTGGTAGGATTTGACCCACTCATGTATGATGAAGATAAACTATATAAGATACTCGAATCCTCCCTAGAACAGGGTATGAGGGACGCAAATGAACTTGTAATATAATAAACTAAAAACAAAATTGAAAAATAAATATTTACCAAAAGAACAATCAAAAGCATGCATGCCTGTTGAACATTTGGGTTACTAATTTTATTATTCGGACTTTTAAAATATAATAAAAAATATTGAATTTTTTTCAAATCGATTGAATTTAATTTTTTTTATATATCTAATTTAACATAAATTTAACGTTACTTAAGCGTAAACTATAACTAAAATATAATAAAAGTTAAGTTACAAATTTAATAAACTAAAAATGCATAAACCATAAATCCTCTGGAACAATAACAAAAACGACCCCGCCCGTTAAGCGGGTTATGACGCTAGTATATATATATATATATATATATATATATATATATATATATATATATATATATATATATATATATATATATATATATATATATATATATATAAAATATATATATATATATATATATATATATATATATATATATATATATATATATATATATATATATATATATATATATGTATATATATATATATATATATATGTATATATATATATATATATATATATATATATATATATATATATATATATATATATATATATATATATATATATATATATATATATATATATATATATATATATATATATATATATATATATATATATATATATATATATATATATATATATATATATATATATATATATATATATATATATATATATATATATATATATATATATATATATATATATATAGAGAGAGAGAGAGAGAGAGAGAGAGAGAGAGAGAGAGAGAGAGTTGGGTTATTGTAGTGTAGTCACTTAAAGTTGATAAAATGAGAAGTTATCTTAAGCATTGATTTCATCAATTAACATGAGATTTATTTTATATTAAACACAAAATAATAATTCTTATACATATAAATTGATATAAAAACCACTAAAAATTTGATTCGTAAAAATTTATACCTTATACATATGATACATAGTTTTGCTTCACAAAATATTATTAACATAAATAATCATATTATTCAAAAATTAAGTGATACACTATCACAAATTAGATTTGAGTTGACAATTAATTGTTAAACTATGATACACAACTGATACACAAGAAACTAGTAATATTAAAGATCGTAAACCAACTACTCGTACACGAATTAAAAGTTCCAAAAAATACTCGTACACGAACCAACAACTCATAAACGAACCAAAACTAATCAATAATGTGACATTTACCCATTTTATATTACTTCTCATTTTAACAACTTTACGCACCTACACAATTTATATATATATATATATATATATATATATATATATATATATATATATATATATATATATATATATATATATATATATATATATATATATATATATATATATATATATATATATATATATATATATATATATATATATATATACAGAGTAGGGATCCAGTAAGAAGAAAAATAGAATGAGAAGAATAAGAAGTAATCCTTACCACAAATTCCACAAAAGAAGGAGAATTTTAAGGGGAGATGCATCTAACTTTGTAAGTGTATCTGAAATGTGTGGCTATGGTTT